>JAYJLV010094608.1:0-12708 GCA_036873485.1 Torymus texanus | reverse complement strand
AATTATTCCGTCAAAAAATGTCGTATATAAAGTTCCAATAACGCTAATGAAACTAGAGAAAACAAACTTTTAATTGCTGTCCAAAAATTAAAAAGTTGCTTTTTGATTCATTTGATAATTATGGTAATTTCAATGTTCAATGAAAAATACACAAAAAATAATAAATATCCACTTGACTGATTTTAAATGATATCAATATTAAACTAAAGTAATTTTTGAATAAACAAAATTTTTTAAATTATGAAACAGACCAATTTTCTTAGTGTTATTTGCATTTTTAAAACACTGTATACGGGACTCTGATCAAACGGTTCACATTTGGAGTAAAATAATTTTTCGGTATTTTTACAAAATAAGGTTATGTCAAAAAAGCTGTCTTAAAAGAAGGTGTATCTCAAAAAATACTTCATTTTCTTTGGGCTCGTTGAAATGCAAGATTTAGTAAAATTTTGTCTTGTTCTTGGCTTCAAGTAAAGAAGATGCATCTCCTTTGTATAAACATAGGAGATATGACTTTTCTATTTATAGCCATTGATATATTTACAAAGAAAAACAAGTCATCAGTTTAATTTAAACGTAAACAATTCTGTAATTGTTAATGTAACATCTTACAAGCGTATAAAGTGAATAATTCTGGGTAATCATCCGTTTTGGTTACATGTATCAAACTTTTATTTCAATGGAGTCATCCGGGTGTAGCGAGCAAACAAGCTATAAGACGTTCGATTTATCATGCGAGGCTGAGGTGTAAAAGATAGACCATTTGGCACTTTTTTTAAAAGAGTACTTTCTTGGCAGCTTTTCGCACGTTAGCCTTGCATAAGAAACCAAACTTGTTGCATAGTATTTTGGAAAATATCTTTACTATTTTATTGTATGTAAATTAAGGGAAAGTAGCATCCAATCTTTTTTTCGTAAATAAATAAATGTAATGAAACTAAATTTTTATTGAAATTTCGTAGTGGTAAGGCAGAAAGTGAGAAAAATATTTTAAATAGTTTCAAGTTTCGAAACTATAAAATTACGGTAGTATTACATAAATATGTTACACCACAATATTCTTCTTAAAATCATTATTTCAAACGAATATTGTAATACAAAATATTGGAAGTATCAAGTTGTGCTATGATTACGCTGTTATGTAATAACTGTAGAAACGGTTTGTCCTTGAAAACGTGTAAGGGTAAAACTATACTTATAGACAGATTTCCGAACTATCAAGTTATCAATCCAACCATTCATTTATCCGTATCCTGATACTGCATCAGGGGAGGGGTGAAGATTGAGATTAATGCTACCTGTAACATACTAACCAGCTAAACTTACAAATAATTTAACAAAATGATAGTACTATTGGATAAATTTTATTATGATATTTTTGCAGATAAAATAATTATCTTTCTTCATTGTAAAAAAAATTTTCAAGCTGGACTAAAATAACTTCATTTAATATTTAGATTTTGTTTGAAGGGTACGTAGAGTAATCCATGAGTCGATTATGAATTTAGAACTTTGAAAATCCCATGTAGAAAATGTAAACGTTGGTAAGTCACACGATACATTACAAAACTATAAAAATTAGTATTTAGTATATTAATTTCAATATTTAGTTTGATAAAAATTCGCGCATATGTTTTGTATACCATGCTTCTTTATTCCGTAATTCTATGTAGCAAAAATCATAACGGTTAGCTTGAAAACAACTAAATGCTCCAAACTGTTGAATTGAAATTAATTATAACGAAAGTACGAGAAGCTTGTGCTAAAAAACAGGAAGTAGCGTGTAAAAGAATTCAGTAAGGTCGAAAAGGCTTTGCTAAGCTCTCACGCGTGACGTGAATGAGATGAAATAAAAGAGACGTCAAATTAACGAAGCACGTTGTGATATGTACCATCTAGCTTGAATTGCTCGTGTATCGCTCATTTAGCTTCGAGCGCATTTCCTTATCGTGCCACACGCTCGATGCTCCAGCCGATGCTAACTGATTTTGCGCCTAATTTATTAACGTCGATTAACATCACGCGCGCGCGCGTCTATAAATATACTTACACTTTGCTACGTCCGGAGGGACAATGATACGCGTTTACTTATATATATCTATACGCATACATAATATGCACTCAAAGTTTACGTGGACTGTGACTAAGGAAGAAAAATTTTCAATAATACGCCAGTGCGTGCCGCTTTACTAACCGCTAACTAGTCAGATTTCGTTAAATCGTTCAACCCAGGTGTGTTGCCGCCGTCGACCAATGTTCCAGGCGAGACACTATTGGCCATTCCACCCATTAACAAGACAGTCATGGAGGGCGATTCCGTGGCCTTCGACTGCGTCTCTAAGAACAATAAATCGACCATCACGTGGTACCGCGAGGGTCTTGAGATTATGAAACAGCAGGTAGCGTCTACTACATGGCCTCAAACAATCATACAAATTAATCCATTACATTGCCACAAACAATCACATTAATTAATTCAGATCAAAATACTATTACTAATACTCATTAAATTAAAGTATAATTTTAGTGTTTATTGGTAAATGCTTTTGTTAATGTAATGTCTCGTTTTATTTGTTTCTTTTTATATACTCAAAGATGACAGTCAAAAATTCAATTAAAAAACTTATTTAGTTTTAATCGTCTGTGAAAGATTTGAATTTCTGTAACAATTGGAGTCTATACATAAAATAACTCGGAAATTAAGAAATTTATAATTCTTCTTTTTAGGATCTTCAAGACAGGATTTCGATCAGTGGCGACGGAACATTAACTATTAATCCGACATTAATGGGAGATCTTGGCGAATATGGTTGTACAGTCACTAATGAATATGGCGAGACGCAAAGTGCTTCTGCTTATTTAAATGTGCAATGTAGGTGGTAAATAAATAAGTTAATTTTTTTCTAATTTAATTTTAATATTCAAAATAGCATTATTATTATGTCTATATCATTTTTAGTAATTATTTATTTATTAATATTAGTTAAAAACTTTAATTAATTATGATCAATATAGAAATTTCACTATATACAATAATTTTTATGAATTTTAATAATACAATAGTATCTCATTTATTAAAAACGCCACTTTAAAAATATAATTGCTAACAAAATCTGTTTTATGGTGTATCTAGATAAAGCGAAAGTCATATATGCACCGAAGGAAGTCTATCTACCATACGGAAAACAGGCTCTTTTGGATTGTCATTTTCGCGCTAATCCGCCTTTGACAAACTTAAGATGGGAAAAAGATGGATTCCTTTTCGATCCTTACAATGTTCAAGGTGTTTTCTATAGAAGAAACGGATCACTCTTTTTCAACAAAGTCGACGAAAGTCATGCTGGAAGTTATACATGTACACCGTATAATGCATTAGGTACAGAAGGACCCAGTCCTCCTATCACAGTTGTAAGTATGAAATTAATTATGATATGAAATAAGTTAGACATAGGAAAATGAGCCAAAATATTTCTAAAATTGGTCTTTTAGATAATAATAGATTTAAAATAAATAATATGAAAAGAAATAAAACTTTGTTTAGCTAAATAGAGTCCATTAATGATAAGAAATATTTAGATTGCATATTTGTATAACACATAAATGCTGTTATTTACAAGGAGTGATTCCAATTACCGGGAAAAAAATATTGCTAGGACGTTGTAAAATGTTTTCTGATACGAAAAGCTGAATCTCAAAGCGTTTAGTTTAATCTCATAGACCTTTTTGCAAAAATATAAGCTATTTTACATTTGTAATTAGATTTTCTAGTGAAAATTGATGTGATTTCATTATGCTGTGGTTTTTAAATATTTTCAAAATAGCAAATGAAAGAAGATGATCAGGCAATTGAATTTGCTTTGTTCCGTATAAAAGGTTTATTTGGCTTAAGTTTATAGATCATAAAAATTAGAACAATACATGCATAAAAATTTACTTATTTTATGACTTAAAGATAATTTAACTTTTATGTATTTTTTATTGAAAAATCTGTTTCTTCAAACCTCGCTCAAATCGATTTCTAGAAAACTATAATTACTCCTTGATGCCTAATAAAAATTTGCAAAATTCTACAAAACAAAAACGAGATCTCTGCTTTTAAAAAGCCTCATTCGCAAATAACTGCTAAATAACATTAAAATAGTTATTTTTACATACATATATATACTTATGTCGCGCATTGAAACTGACAATCAATTTATTTATCCCGATTATCAGTGAGTATTCAAACGAACTATCGTGCTACGACATCTGTCGGCAGATCTGAGAAGCTTATTGAAACTTCCTTACCAAGAGAAATAAACCGGTCGTTCAAAAATAAATTAAAATTACTTGTCTATGAAAAATCTGAAGTGGTTCAAAATAATTTACATCATATGTAAGATGCATGGCGCAAATGCACTTCGACCAATCACCGATGTTAAGCAGCATTAAGTGCAGTTAGTACTTGGATGGGTGACCTGGTGCATAAGTAAAATATGTAAAAAATGAATTGAACATATTTTTGGTATTTAAGCCTATAGAATTGTGATATAAATATGTGAAACGTATTCGATCAAACTCAATACAAAGTAAAGCGTGTAGTACTTCATCAACTCCTACTATTAGAGAAAATTATAGATTATAAAACTGCTATATGAATTTTTAAAGTAGTATACATAAAAATAGTTGAACAATTTTATAATATTCTAAATACTATTTTAAATAAAATAAACTAAATTTCTTTTGATTTATTTAATTTATATTAATACTAATTGATACTGTTTTATTAATATACCAATATTGTATTTGTCAATTTTTAGTTGTTTAAAAAAGAATTTTTCAAAAATATGTCTGATATCTATAAAAATGTAAAAGTTTTAATTTTGTATATTTCAGATAGTTCAACGACCTCCAGTATTCACGGTTACACCTCAACTTTTGTATATGCGTAAACTTGGTGATACTTTGGAAATTCCGTGTGATGCTCGGGATGGTGACTTAAATCATCGACCGACTATAGTTTGGTATAAGGTAAATTTACCAAATTTCAATATTTATTACAACACGTTGAATACAATATTAGCGTAATATATTTATTTTATAACTGTGGACTTTTTAGGATGGAACACCTTTGTTACATGATAGAACATTTATAAGAGGTGGCAATCTAACTATCGAACGAATTCAAGAACAAGATAGAGGCACGTATCAATGTGCAGCAAGCAATGAAGCTGCTACCGTAGTAGCAGATGCAGAACTTATGGTTCTCAATGTACCACCAAGAGCTCCTTATAATTTAAGCGCAAATAGTACTAAAAATGCAGTCACGTTAACATGGGTACCTGGATATGTTAGACCAAAAATGGAATATTCAATTTGGTAAAAAAATTTTATTTTTAAACAATTATTCATTTTATTGTCTATATATATTCTAAATAAAGATGTATTTTTTATACAGGTATAGACCCACAGACAGAACAGACTGGAGAACAATGAAAATTGTATCGAGAAAAATTACAGAAGCGACTGTTGGAAATTTGGCTCCCGGAAAAGAATATGAATTTATGGTACTTAGCCAGGATAAACATGGTGATGGAATGTTCAGTAAAACTGTTCGTGTATTTACGCTACCAAGTAAGAAATTTCATAAAATAAACCTAAAACTTTATGCACTTAAATAAATTACCTGACCTAGGGGTTCATTATATACGCCTTGTGAAATTGTATTTTCACACATAACCTGTTATCTAGAAAAAAACAAAAATTTGTGTTTTTGTATAAAGAATAGCAGATTTGTTGTAAATAAGAAAAAGTATTTAAGTACAATATTTGTATAACTATTTATCTATTTGCAGATGCCAATCTTCACAATCTTGCATCGGAATTCAGGAGTACAAAAGGTATTACAATATCTCTATTAACTACTTTAATTGTAAAATATTTCAGAAACCTATAGCATACTCTCAAAATACATTTTATAGATGATGATGAAATGGGACCACCACGTAATGTCCGAGTTCAGTCTACAGTAGAAGGCTACCTTGTTACTTGGGAACCTCCGTCATCTGGAAAAGATCAAGTGAAACAATATACCGTCAGGTGGTTCAGAGGACCATCGGAGCATCTATATGGTCGAGCCGAAACAACCGATACTTATTTTCTAAGTAATGAAACGTTCATTTCTTGGCGTAACAATTTTTTTTCTTGATATAAAAATGTAATATCAAAATACCATTTACAGTAAAATCTTTGGAAGAAGAAAACTATTACACTTTTGAAGTAGTAGCGACGTCCACAAATGAGGATATAGCCGTCAGTGAACGTTTTACTCTTGAAGTTCCGGCATACAGAAGGAATCGCGCTATTTCTATGGGAATTGTTGCCGGCATTGGTTTCTTGGCTGCAGCATTGGGAGCTATCTGGTGGGCGAAAAGGCGGTTCTGTCAAAATGCACCAGGAGAAAAATAATTCTTCGCCAACTTTTATAGAATGTTAAGTTTTATCATTGCACATAACGATTTGTCTATTCGTCACTAAGTTTAAGGAAGACGTTTTTAGCATAAGTAATACTATATTAATTTATATATTTTACTTTGTATAAATATATGCGGAAGATGGATTGAATGCATTGGGATTGTGAAAATTCATGATAGATTATATTTATATCTCATTTACTACATTAAGGTTGTCGTTTATGTTATATTGTGTTTGATGTGAACATTGCGATATTTGTATTTTATTTTCGTTTGTTAAGCATATCAAGCTTATTTTTATTTGTATGGTAGATAATTAATTTGAGATATTAGTTTACAAGAAAAACTTAAATATTGATTCGAAATTACAAATATTCATAAAAAAAATAAATATTATTTCTTAAAATTTATAATGTTCGTAGCAATTGTAACATAAATCATACTCTTTTTTAAAACACAGACTTTTGTAAAATAAACAAACTAATAGTCATTCATCAATTCTAACAATATTGTAAAATAAATAAAAAATAAAAAATTTTACACCCCATTTCTTTTTATAAATTTTGTTTACAAACGCAATTAAAACAAGTTACTAATAACATACCTTATTTTAGAAAGATAATATAACCTTTACATTTAAAAATATTATTATTAATATACTATACTGCTTATTGTTTTGTAAATATTTTTAACGCAACAGAACTATATTAAAGTTGAATTTTATAGTAATGTACCGACGTTCTAACGATTGATTTATTATTATTATCCGCATGAAAACTTATTGAATAAAATATAAATGAAAATAAGAGTCTTTATTTAGAAAAAGAAATTTGATCTCTTAAACTTCCAATCACAGGAGATCATTTACACAATACTCAAAAATGTCACAAATAGTGTACATTATTTGTTAAAATATTAAAAAAAGAAAATTAGCTAAATAATTTTTTTCCTTATTGTCACCTCCTAATCAACTTAGAATCATTGTAAGCTTTAAGATCGAATGATGAAATAGCAGCTTTTTCTTGCCAGAATCAGTGAGTCTGTTTTACAAGGGCTTCATAATCGTTACAGTCGATCCATCAACTACACTAACGTTGTTTTAGAAAGACGGTAAATTGTACACATGTACTCAATAAGTACGCTCAGCTTATTTCACCTTGAATACAAGATGCCCGAACTATAGAGTTATCTGTATTACAGACAATTTTTTTAATGAAAAACGTATGTAACGTAAATATGTATACTAAAGTATTGATTTTGAATAAATCCTAATTATTGTTGCACAAGAGTTCTTTGACATTACAATAATAAATGTATTTTTTTTATAATTGTTGTTCTCAATATCACTGCGATCACAAAAATATTGAATGCTAAAAGAAATAAAAATTAAAATATTCCTTTCTTAAAAAAATTATTGAAATTTATTAAAAATATAAATATCTTATAAGTATACCAGTAGTATAACAGAAGGCGACATTTTAATAATAATAAACGACATCTGCAATTTACAATAAATTCTATTCAGTATAATGTTTTTTATCGCACTTGCTCTCAAATTATATATATGACAAAAATGTATAATGATAAGAGTCTGTTGGATGAAATGTTATATGTATGTAGCACAAGACCACTTGGTCTGCTTATTCACAAACTCCTAAGTTAATGACCTTAACGACGAAAGACTGCATCACACTGAAGCCAAATAGACGGTACAGTCCAGTTTCATTTTGATTATACTAAAAGCGTAAAAGAATATGATATTTCCTTCCTAATTAGCATCAAGTCACTTCCAACTAATATTTTTAAAACGTGCATTGAGAAAAAAATTTTAATTTTGCAAATTTAAATTTCGGTACGTCAGTTATCAATATATAATTACGTAATGCGGGTAATTTAATAGAAAAACATTTTTAATAACTTTTCATAAATGCAAATTTTTAATTACAGCTTGTTTTACTTATCTCGAATATTATCGACTACCATATTTTTAAAAGAAAAGTACACCTCATAACTAAAAGTGATTATCAAAATAAAATTAAAATACACATTAGTAAAATTTATGTGAGTAAAAATTATGTCAAAAATTCGTGAAAATTATTTATATGGCAATGTTGTATAAAGAAGAAACTTTACCATTGTTTTAGAATATGTATACAGTTTCACCTATAAATCAATAGTTTGTAATCGTATACTCAAATGTATTAAATTTCCTCAATCCTGGGACATCCCAAATATCTCAACTTGAGAAAACTAATACTTTTTGTAAGATTTCATACATATTGAATTTCGGTTTAGTCCAATAATGAAAATTGACATAGTTAATCTCAAGTATAAGAGTACAGTTAAGTAAAACCTACTTCCTACCTTTATAATAAACAAGAAATTACAAATTAGATATTCAGTTTGAATTTGCTAACAAAGTTAATAATTAATTTGTTTCGACTATGCATATTCCATAACATCGTATTTTTTACGTATGAAGCAGCAAGTCAGAGTATCGCGCGGATCATATTCAACAGGATCTGCAGAATGATATTCAGGCATACCAAAGTTAATGACCGCGATATGAGCATGTCACGCACGAAATTGTCGAGTTAATAAAGCTGGCTTACATGGAGCCAAGAATGACAAACGTTAGTTCCAGACGAGCACGTCGAGCATGTTAAAGCTTCATGAGTATCAAGCGCCATATTTTTCAACAGAACACAAAGATATATATGCAGATAAAATTACCGATTTTGGTAATAGTTTAATAGGGCAATATTTATAAAATTTTCTTGCACAATTTTGCGAACAATCTTATAAGTATTTTTTTTTTCATTCTTAGTGGTATATATTATAGATGCCTTGGATGTCTTCTAAATTTAATTTCCGTAATGATTTACCGAAATTTTTACAAAAGCTGATCTTTTTAAAGCTTACCACAAATTTCTTTAATTTGATTACTATTAGAAAAACATGTTAGCGTAATTGGTAAGCATGAATTATTTATGTTCGTCTTGAAACGGTATACGTATTAATATCTATTATATACGTTTTCTCACATCATTTTTTATTTTATCTTATACTTTATGATTAATCTTTTTTATTTTATCTTATCAGTTAATACTTAGTATAACCATTGGAAAATTGCTGAAACTTTAATTAAAATGCCCTTTTTATAAAATATCCTGGTAATGTAAAATCTATAATCATTTGTGTTTTCAAAATAGGTACTAAATATATCCTGACAAAATTGTGTAAATTCTATATAAATAAGTAATTAAATAAGTAATTAAAATTAAAAAATATAAAATCTTAATATTGAATTCCACGAAAACTATCCAACGCCCAACCCACTGGTAAAGTAGATCCGAAAGATCTAAAAACGTGTTCTCAAAAACGTTCCAATGCACTTTCAAGCGCCGAAGTTCATCCGCTCGTGCGATAGATCCAGTCTTGCCAACGCTCGCGAACGCGTTCATTGATGATATAGCGGAGTGTGAAAGAGGTAGATGCGAGAATGAGAGAAGTGGGGGAAGCTACCAGCAGTTACCTACACGGTTGGAAGAGAAAGAAAGAAGTATAAGTCTCTCCGAAAAAAGGAGAATGACGACGAACCACAAAGACGCTTCTGAGGCTTACACGCGCCACGCTGCTCTCCTGCAATGTTCTACGATGCCGCATCATGTATCCATATATGTATATATATACGGGGCATAACTTTGCTATTTGTAGTGATCTCTTCTAAACATTAAATACAATAAGAAAATTGATACGTGACACTAGACACAGATACATGAATTTTGTAATCTATAAAAATATGGCACAAAAATATGAAAAACACGATCTTGTGAAAGCTTTTTGATGCACGTAAAGGAGCAATAACTTTGATAATATATTAATATATCATGATAATGCAACTGATTTTTCGTTTTTGTTGATTGAAGTAAAAGTTTTAGATGTTATAAAAACGAATATACTCGAATTTATATATTATCCAATTCATATTAGATAGGAAATAAACAATAAATGTGTAAAAATAGTATCGCCGGTGCCGACGAAGACTATTCCACTAAAAAATGGCACTAAAACTATCCCCCATCAAAATTCGCCACGAAAAGAATCTTAGCTAAAATACGCCGCGAAAACTATTCCCCATTAGCATTCGCCATGAAAAGAATTTCATCTACAAAAGTGCCACGAAAACTATCTCGCATCGCGGTATTTTGTTTTGATGGTGAATCTCGATATGATAGTTTTCGTGGTGTTTTCCTTTGTTGACATTATTCTTTTCGTGGTATTTTTCTGTGTTCATTCTTTTCGTGGCGCTTTTCTTTGTTGACATTCTTTTCGTAATATTGATGCAGGATAGTTTTCGTGGCACTTTTGTAGACAGGATTCTTTTCGTGGCGTATGCTGATGGAGGATAGTTTTCGT
Source organism: Torymus texanus (assembly GCA_036873485.1). Lineage (NCBI taxonomy): Eukaryota > Metazoa > Arthropoda > Insecta > Hymenoptera > Torymidae > Torymus > Torymus texanus. The sequence continues at coordinate 1,837 of JAYJLV010094608.1, read as the reverse complement.
GGCTTTTTCTATAGGTGAGATTCTTTTCGTGGCCAATATTTCATGTGGGAGTATTTTCATCCGAGCCGGCGATATTAAGTAATACCTACCGTAACATATTTAAAAATGAAAAACCGAAAAATGCAAAATCGTTTTTTGGTTATAAAACAAAAGAAAAACGAAAAAATGAAAAAATAGGTTAAGCTATCTCTGACTGCTGACACCGGCTCTGAAAAATACTGAATTCGCAGCAGTTTCGGTAGTGATGGATCGCTTTAATAGACTTAATGACAAGATATCGCGGATGTATTAGTGTATGTTAACACATATGATGGGGTTAGAAACAAAAGTAAATGAATTAGTTAATTCTACCTCTGATCGCTTTACCCAAGTAGAGGCGCGTTTAAACGCTCTGAAACAGCCTAAAGTAGAAACTCTTCGATCACTGGAGTCGAACGCGGAATTCTCATCTCTAACTTACCCATTCACAGTCAAATATCGCATGGCGAAGTAGTCACGCGTATCTTCGATTTCACTGGAGCTTCACGTTTCATAAACGACATAATTAGTATTAGAAAACTATTCAATGGTCGCAATACTACTTCAATTTTATTGCTTTTAAATTAAGTAGATTACTTGTTTACAATCCTTCTGTACAAAAAGAATGAGCTTTAACATAGCATTTATGTTATATTAGAGGCGAACCAGAGAAAATAATGTGAATATTACAAGAAATGATATATATTCAGGTAATGAAATTTTTTAAAACAAATTTTTACACTTGAATTTGAATATTTAACATGTTTTATGTACATTTCATTCATATAAATAATCAAACACACTTTTTTCTTTGCTTCAGAAACAGCAAACACTGCAAAAAATGGAAAAAATGTGCAACGGACACATTTTTCCAGTTCTTTTTAAAAATTGAAATAGTTCCAACTTTTTTCTGCGGAGGCATTATGGTCTATAACTCTGCAGAGGTTCATGGTGTTGTATTACCTACAACCTCTGTGAGTTTCAAGAAAGTATTTCTGGAAGGAAAAAGTGATAGATGAATATGAGCATGAACATCCCATTTTTCATAAAATGGATGATATCACGATTTTTTAAAAGAAAATGAGAGCTCATCCCACTACAAAACAAGTTGGGTGACGTTTCTACATATTGTAGCTGAACACCTAGATTTTTTGTGGATCTGGGTCAATGAGCGCACCAAAAGAAAACTCCATTTGTACTATTTAACCCATTAACGCCCAACAGGACAATTTCTTCACTGCTTTTTTAGAGCTCTCTAGATGGGATTAATTTGGGCGTAAAAAATTTTTTAGCATATGAAATTCATAGATTTTTCATCGATCTTTCGAATGGTGAAGTTTAAAATTTAAAAAAATTATAATTTATTACTAAACAATTAACTTTTTTTAATTGAATTTTTGAATAGCTGTCCGGTATGGAATCATCTTAAAACTAATTTAGATGAGGGACGGAATGTCTGAACTTTAAGAAAATGTACATAAAAAGTTAATTATGTTACCTGGTTGATCCAAAATGGCGTACGTAACGAGAATTTTCGATCGATATGTTTAGGACACTTTATCTAAATAAGTATAAACTTTCCGAAAAAAGTTATAAGTATAATGGGAGCTCAAAATTCATCAAGGAATACAATAGAATTTTTTCAGAATTTTTAGACACGATTTTGAAAATTTTCATACTCAAATTTTTCAAAAATTTAAAAAAATTGAAGAAAAATTCTGAAAAAATTCTAGTTTATTCTTTGCATTTTTTCCCACTGTGGCCAAATCTTGAACAGCTGTTGCATGGACTTGTATTTATTATATCAAATACTCTGCAG
>JAYJLV010094597.1:0-12710 GCA_036873485.1 Torymus texanus | reverse complement strand
ACACACACACACACACACACACACACACACACACACACACACACACACACACACACACACACACACACATACACAAAACACAAGCCGGTCTCGGCTCGACCCCATAGCTCTCGCTCCCCTTGCATTTCTCTCTCTCTCTCTCGCGCGCGCGCGCGCTCTTTCTAGCCCGGGATGCTGTACAGCTCGAAGCTCCGAGGCGAGTCCACCCACCGTACAGTGCGGCGAGCCTCGCAAATTCCGTGCGTTTCCTCTCTCGCCCGCACCCGCGCGCAAAAAGGGGCCGAGCCCTGCTGTGGGCTTCCTTCTTTCCTTCTCTCTTTGAGCGCGCGCCTCACGTCCCCCACCGAGTATTACTATATGTCTACGTGTATACGTGTGTATATATATACACATATCTACAGACATACATATAGCTTACTTTTTTACTATATCGCGTATATAGTCACATTGTTTTGGGACCGCTACGCATGTGTATATATACGGATATAGGAAAATAGAAAAAACCAACAGGATGGAAAACTGAGAAGCCTCCCTCCCTGATTCGCAATCGCAATCACTGTCACATTTCGCTTTTACTTTTTTCTCCGTCGTCCCCGGTTGGGCCCCCATCCCTCCTAATTCCTACCCAATTCCTTGGCTCTTAGCATTTCAATTTATACGCGCCGAGCGATTCGTCCACGTCGTCGTCGCCGCCGCCGCCGTTGCTTACTGACGCTCGAGTCACCGACTTATTCGCTCCGTCGTTTGCCTCGACAGAACGAGAAAAGTGGCAGAAAGATGGACAAGGAAAGAGACGAAAATAGAAAGTGAAAATGTAGGCACAGATGTATATTTTCAAGTAAATTGCTGTCTTCTCTTACCGCCTCTGTACAATTATATAAGAATTCCGTTCTAATTTTATATAGTATGTGAATATAGTTTAATTAAAAATTGTATTATTTAAGGTTTTTTAAATATTCTTCTAAAAATCTATATCATAAAACGTACATCCAATTTAGCTAACTTAAATTTTATCAAAATATATTAGAATGTTCTATCTATATACAAATTGTTCCGAAAATGTATGTTTTACTGCATTATATATTTGGATAGAGGAGAAAATTCTGAAACGAAAGTTCCTTTACCATTTTTTGATATAATAAGTAGTTTTTTAATCCCTAATGTATCAAAATCGTTAATTTTTAATAGAAAATGTATATATCTATAGATATTGCCTTATAAATATAGATTTTGATACATTAGGGATTAAAAAAACTACTTATTATATCAAAAAATGGTAAAGGAACTTTCAGTTTCGAATTTTCTCCTCTATCCAACGTATAATGTATATCTGAGTAAGTCGTACTGATTTACTCCTACGAGAAATAAGTCAATTGATTACAATACTTTAAGTAAAAAATAGACATGGTTTTAAAATTATGATTACATTTTGCCAAACACATTTTATCTCCATATAACGATGTTTCAAGACTACTATATTACTTATTTTACTTTTTTAAAAGCACTATAATTTTGTTTACTGATAAATCGGGAAATGTATATTTGCTAGTAAATTTATTGCAGTTTTATATGATTTTTTTTATATTCATTGTTTTGAATTACTTCACCTATCACCTAACTCACCCACTTACTTTCTCGCTACATGCTATTCTCAGCATGCAGAGAAGTAGCAGTCTACGACGCAAATTCATATGCAAAATTCAATTTTGCAAAAATTTTTATGAACAGGACAGTTGAAAAAAAAATTTCTACAGAAAATATTACATATTTGTGCAACAGAAATTAATTATATTAAGTTAAACATTAAAAATTCGAAGCAGATAACTAAAACACGTAGTATATGAGCATTACTATGTAAATAATAACAATCCAAAAAGGGGTTAATGCAATGATATTTTAATTATTCACTTTATTTATTTAAATGATTATCAAAATTAAAATATCATTGAATAAACTTTTCCCATACTTTGTGGATTTTTCTTAGTAATTCTGCAGAATTGTAGAAATATCTACAGAAAAATTAGACTGCGTTGCATGGAAAAATTTTCGCGTAAATTAGAAACAAAAGCTAATAGTTGAGTAAAGTAATGTTTTGTCAATGTTAGAATAAACAATACAGTATATAGCTCCGTATTGGTATTTTTTTACATAATTACAAGACTTTGCTCTGACTTTGAATAAAACTGTTCTACTTGAAAACATACAAATATACAATTTTTAATAAATTTTAACAGAATTGACTTGGAAATTCATCAAAATATTTTCAATAGGGCCAACTAGAATTCCAGCTGTATATCTAATTAGGATTCTCGTTGGATATTTTCTACCGAGCGCATCTACGTATACGTTTGTATACATATATATTAACAAAACAATTTATATTAACTATCATTAACCACATCAGAAGGCAAAAAACAATTTGATTGCATTTAATAATTTTTGTTTCTTTCTACAAGAAAAAAACCGCTGCCAATACATTGACACTTAGCTTCCTCAAACTTTATATATTATTCCATTATTATTTTGTCAAAATAAATTAAAATAAATTATATTACAATGATAATATAATAAAAATCACATCGATACATCGATTTTTATAATACCTTAATTTATTACGTAGATTTAAAATAGGGATAATTAACAAAAAGCACGTAAGTGGTCATTGGTAATAAGTAATCGATATTAAGCTGCAAAGGTATTAATTAATTTTCAACAAAAATAGGACTTGGGAAATTAAAAAATGTTATTAAAAAATATTTAATCTCAAGTCTTTGTTCACAAGAGTTGGATTTTTTTGAACAATGAATTTCTCTTCTAAATTTTGATGTCGATCGGATAATTGTTACTCCGGTTATAGTATAACCAAGACAACGCCACTTTTTACTAATGTTGGCGCCTTTTCTTTTCAGCAAAGGTTTGAAATCAATTTTAGATAAATAAAAACTTTAAAAGTAGAACCAAAAGCTCTTGTATATTAAGATAGAATATTAAAGACTCTTTGAATTTAACATTTTTGCAAATGGTGTTGTAAAATAAAAACGGACATTGAGCAGTTTATTCAGATACGCGATGGGCCCGAGTTCGATTTTTTTTTCAAACTTTTTTTTTTCACTGATTTCATTTTATATAATATAGTGCTCATACATATAATAAAAAAATCAAATATGCATACAGAGAAATATATTTACCGATAAATTCACATTTAGAGATATAAAAGTCAGCTTACCCGTTATTGTTCACATTTCTGTTGAATCGCGTACTCGGCACACTATGATCATATGCACCCCAGTGACAAAACCCGTTATAAAAAATAAACTATTCAATATTCTAACTTGATTTTTTAGCTCCTCAAAAGTGTACTTTTTAAGGTGGTGTAGCTTATATAGCCAACAATAGTACATTACGAAACTAGAATCGCTTCGCTCGGGCGACAAACTCGACTCGTGCGCGGATCGCCTGGTTCGCGCACATGTTGCGTATATTACTTTTTAGCAAACCGTGAGCGAAACACGATCATTTCTTGAAAATGAATATCCGAGCGAAGTGAGGGTGACAAACAGTCGAGTAAATGAAACAAAGCCAAGTTATAAAAAATTAAACATATCGAGAATTTACTATGTTAGATTTAAATCAATACATTAATTCTTAATAATACATGCAAACATTAGTCTATTTCTCATTAAAAACTGTTTTATTTTCTTTGTGCCACTTTTTGAACTTTTCATACGCTGTGATGTATTGACGTCTTGATTTTCCAGGCAATAAATTGAGACTATTACTGTTTGCTTTTTCAACCAAATCTGGTGGTACCATGTCATCATAAGCTGTATTCGAATCACATTCTGTACTCATTTTTCGGTTATAAGTCTCAGTCAAAATCCTAACCACGATAAATATGTAATAAACATTCGTCGACAAGTCCGTAAAACAATTGCAAATTTCATTGATCATCGACCGTAAAATTGCTATGTTTCGCACACGATGAAAAAATAGACTGTTTCGCACACGGAAAACAAGCATGAGAAACCGTGTTTCGCGCACGGCGTGTTAAAATAGTTATTTTCGATACAAGTGCGAAAAAGTTATTTTATCCTCGTGTGCTTTTAGCTTCGCTCGGGCGCAAACGTCCACACGAGGATAAAATAACTTTTTCACTCGCGTATCGAACCCTATTTTTTTACACGACGTGTGAGAAGCTCAATTTAGCGCATGCTTTTTTATTCGAGCGTGCGAGAAATCGAACTTCTCGCACGGATTGTGAAAAATTAAATTAAGTATGTTAAAAAAACTAATATAGCGAATAAAATGAAAACAATATATTACTGTCAATTTAATAACTATACATCGCAACATTTTACACAAGTCGTGAAACTATGCGTGTCGCAAACAGGACGAGCACAATTTGCATAGCCTTTTCTGCACTTTTTATTGTGCTTTCTTTGGCACAATGTGCATCTCATTTGAGAATCAAATTGGACTCGTTACAAACGTCTTGATGTGCCAATATCTTTCTTCAAAATTTCTCCGATGCCAACCTTGATGGCTCTCCTAAGTACGGCGTTACTAAATAAATGTATATATTTTTGAAGCATTCACAATAAACTGATCCAAAATTCTAAAAAAAATCTGATCAGCCATCTTCTGGTTCGTCCCTTCCACTGACAGTGTAAGAGTGACACAGTTTATCGAAATTGTCCGTTCCTCCTTTCATTTCGTTGTAATGCCTCACGATGTTGGGTTTCCCATTGGTAATTTCTATTGTATGCATAAAAGAAGAAACAATAAGAACAATTTTCTTATACATTTCTTTCATACGTTGGAGTAAAGGTATCGATGTGTACCAGTTATCGCACTTGACTGAAAGATTGGCGTTGTACATAGGCTCAGTGACCAGTTGAAAGTAATATTCTGGAACAGCTTCTTCTCCTTTTAGAATCACAGTATTTTCATCCAAATATGGAATAGCGTAAATATGTAATGAAAAAAAAATTGTATTTCTACCTTTCGAAAACTAAATTTTTATTATTTATATAAATACATATTTACCATGTATGAAGTTTCTGCTCCATTTAGACTAATAATTTTCAATACACTGGGTGTATAGTTTTTTTTGCAATTATCAATAAAAATATTCCAAAGTTTACTAATAGGTGCAAATCGATCATTGGGATCTCTCGTACTGTTGTCGTCAAAACGCAGACACGATAATAAAAAAATAAATCTATGCCTTGAAAAATATATCTAAGTATAAAACGTGATACCAAAGAAGAAAAAGAAGAAAAAGTAGTGAGCGAAATCGAGGACGTTGAAATGGAGGACGCCACTTTAGATCAACGGATTTTGGAGTCTCGCGCTTGAGGACGCCTAAGTACCAACCTGAGAGGGAAAAATAACTTTTTGTGGGATATAATGTGCACTAGACGGAAATCAGGTGTGTAGAATTGTTTATTTTATTTATTTACTGTTTTTCGTTGTTTATATCAAAATGGAGCCGTCTGGAACGCGCTATTTTTGGTCTAAAATAATTTTTTTCTGATAAAACAAATAAAGATAATCTCTTAAAAATTTAATCTAATGTTCTTAAATATGTGTAATAAATGGTTAAATTTTGAGTTGGTTATTCAAATATATTTTGAGAAAAATGAAAAATCGATATAAAAAAACGGATCATCCGAATCATATAAATTTTTTTTCTTTCTCCGTTGAAGGCAAACAACGAAAGAGAATGAAGTTTTAATAATAAAAATCGATTCATTTTTAACTGAGATAGTTATATACACACATATCAATGCAGACATTTTTCAAAAACATATTGTATTTTAATTCTTGAGACCTTAAAACATGTTTCTATAATATTTTTAATATAACTAAAAATTTTTCGGCCACAAAAATTCTTCTAGAAGGAAGCAAAATGATAAAAGGATGTGGAATACCGACGTCTGTTCTGTTACCTGGCGTATAGGCCTGGTAATAGCATCTCATAAAAGTCAATTATTACTAAAATTACCAACTTGTCAAAATTTGCTTATTCTGCGTAATGTAATTATCAATTATTCTGGAAAGTTTTGAGTCGAACTTTTAATGACCCTTAAAAAATTCTTAGAACGAATTTTGGAGATCAAGGGGGAGAGAGAGCCGCAACATAAATTATGGGAAAAGACTTGCCGCCGATATCTGCAAAGAATTATCAGTCAATAGACGACCAAATTATATTCTTTTTAAATTATTCCATGAGTTATATTCTAAACTATTTTCTTAAGTTATCTTTGATTGGTCAGTTGAGAAAATCAAATCATCACTCATCATATAAAACATTGAGGAATTCAAATTCGCAGAGATCGAAAAAGTGCAAATATTTCGATTGTTGACGACAATTGAGGACTATCGTAGATATGAACTGTCCTTGTTATTTTAACATATCAATCCGTCTATATTTATTCACGGATAGAATTTTTCTGTAAACACTACCGTGCCAGCCCGATAAAAAATCCCATGCGTCCCCATAATTTTTATATTATTTTCGCTGTAAAATTGACTAAAGGCAAAATTTCCCAAAAGCTCCGGTAAAAATGAACGTACGGATATTAAATTTTTCTAAAACTACAACAATAATTATAGGCAATACGCGTAATAATTTCCAGAAAAAACGGTTGTGTCTCGATTGCCGTGAATTTCATGGTAATTTTTATTGGAGAATTCTATCCGTGTTCAATCATTGATACGACAGATCAATTTACAAAGTAAAAGATTTATATAAAGATTATTTGGGAGTAATGTAAAACGCGGTATGTTTATTAGGCTCGTAATCGAGTCTCAGGACTCAAAACGTAGCGATACATTCGCGTCCCCCCCCGCCCCTTTTCCCCTTCTCTAACTGCAGAGTTACTTATACAGGTTGAAACGTCGATGCTTATGCACCTCATTGTCGGTCGTTACTTTTGTAGTCATTTTTGGTTTGTTACAATAAATCTAAATGAATTTTATTTGCAGTTTGTACACTTTATTTCTGGAGCCTCTCTAACATTCTTAAATATTAAAAACGTAAAATCTGACGCAGAAACTGTGGGTCAATTATATCACAAGGTTCTTTGTACTCGGGAACTATTTTACATATGCTTCGATCTATCGTATTCAAATAATTTCAAAGCTACGAATCCTCCTGAATTCTCACCACCTCTGTGAAAGATTCCAGCGCCAGACATGGGTGTAGGTGGGTTCGACTTGATTTCTTGTATGTCTATGAATGGAACCGTAGTTTGTCCCAAATCCTTTTCCAAATCTGACATTTGGAAAGAGACAAATGAGTTTGTAGATGATGCCTTGTCGTTTCCTTTTACAAGAGTTGGATCAGTTGGTGTTCCGAGATCCACTATTACCCTTTAAATATAGGAAACGCGAAACTTTTAGTATCGGAGATTAACTCACACGTTTTGATAAATATAAAATTATGCATACCTTTGTCCTACGCCTTGATGTACTGGATTAAAGTACCATTTTGACCTACTTTTTAATGTTCCTGTAGCATAATCGAAAGCGGTTCTTTGAACTTCTAGTCTAAGCGAATCGCGTACGTGTTGGAATCTCAATCCAGTAATAACTTCATCCTGCTCAGATGGCATATCAAGATCATCTAAATATATAGTATTTTTTTCTCTATCGACTGGATACAACGTATTTTTCCCATTAAAATGTACATAGTCATCTGAATCTACTCTTGCAAAGTTGTTTAAATTAAGATCCTTAATAGTTACATTAATTGGTTGCCAACCTACTGTATGTGGCTCAATACTTCCATTAGTTTGTAAGCGACCTTCTTGTATTTGTATAGAAAATATATGATTCTCAAGTTTAAAACGTACTCCAGTGACAACCCTGTAAATGATATAATTTAACAATGCTTTTTGAAATAATGAATTTTAATTATAAAAATTCTTAAATAAATGGTAAATGCAAAATAATGCAAAAAACGAGGTAATGATTACTTACATATTATTTGATGTATCAGAGATAACATCCGCAAGACTGAAGTAGCGATCGGCTTGAATTTTATCACTGATACAAGTACAAAGGCAATGTTCGCAATTATTGAACCAGTACTTGTGGGATTCAAGTTTATCCAGTAAATACCCGTTTGCGGTACATATCTGCTTCTGCCCGTAAACTTTGCCAGCGGAAGTTTCCAGATAAGTGTATCTTCGATGAGGACTTGTAAACTGTTATTGTATAAATGCATGGGAAAGGAGAGTTTTTATATTAAATTTTATTAAATTTAAATGAAATATGTCATTAATTTATTCTAGGTAGGTAGTAAGAATTAAATTTGAAACGTTAGAAAAATGGTAATCGGGTAAACTTACTGCGTGACAAACAGACATCTCGGCATCAATGGGTTTGCAATCAGTTAGATATCCATCGCATCTTTTATGCTCTCTAGTCCACAGCACAGTTTTACAGAAATCGGTTCTACAATCTTCTATACGACCTTTTAAAGTTGGACATGTACCACTACAGCTACCCTTACGGTTTTCTTCACTTTCGATGTATGCTTGAAAAATTTCTTGTAGCTTCCAATAGGTCTTTCCTAAAATCCAAATTTAATGGTGCAATTTCTTAATTTCAAAGTAAAGATCAATTAGAATTTTAAAAGAACTCTAGAATAACATAAATGTTTAGTATTTTTTAAATCAATATTTCTCGTACCTAGAATGTGTAATTCTGGATCACATCTATAAAGTTCTCTTGAAGCCTCAGCCATAGCTTGCTTAACTTTAGAGTAAGTATTGTTTATTCTTTCATTAAAATGTTTTAATACTTCAGCCTTCTCAACTTTATATGACGCTAATTATGTAGTAAAAAAAGTAATAGTATAAGCAATATGAACATGATGTTTCAAAAAGTTTGATCTCTATTTTTGAAAGCTGTACTTACTATTTTCCCATTCTTCCTTTTTTTCATATCCAAACGTCTTCAAAATGACGCTTTGTGCATCAGTGATGAAAACCATTTTGAATAAATCATTAATAATACGTTGCATCGACTGACCTCTCATACACATCACATTAGTATTCTATTACAAAAAGCATACCTTTTTTATTAATCTAAAATTTTAACATTGTGAATTCATATTTACCTTATTACTGGATAACGCTGAAAGAAGAGTTTTTCTTTCAAACCATTCGGTAGTTAAAATTTTATGAATATTCTTAACAGCCGTACTCAGCTTTCCATCGCGCTTTACCACAGTCTTAACAAGAGAATGAACCGTTTGGTTTTGATGTTCATTTGTTAACTCTGTTAAGCCTTTGTACAGATCCTGCACTTCTCCGATATTATCCCATAGTTTTTCTACCCGTTTTGCTAAATTATCCACCTTGTCACTAGCAATCTTGGACATCAGATGATACTGCACGTCACTCAACTTAAGAGAGATGTCCTGCAACATGTCGAACATCTTGACATCCTTGACCGAAAGTTGTTCGTCATCAGTCGGTGGCCTATCAAAGAAAGCTTTAATCTTTTTGTAGTCTTCATATGCCTCCATACTAAATTCGAAAACTTGTTTGGCTATAAGAATTGGATTGGCTCTTGCAGGCTGCTGCTTCCAGCCCAGTGCCAGGAGCAGGACGCAGATGGAGACAGTTACACGCCCCATTGTGCGAACCTATCGAATCCATACGATATTTCAAATACATTATGCAGTAACAAAAATATTATTAGTATACACTACTTAATTGTTGCAGTACTTTAAAATATTAATTCGTGATGACTGTGTACAAGATAAATGAAGATTTTTTTTGCAACAAAAATAAATATAATACATTGAATAAAATAAAATTGACTCGGCCGAACACAGTAAATTGTAAGATACCAGATAGTTTGGTAAATTTGTTTTAGTAAAGATCGTAAACTCGATTTTCAATTAAAGAAGACAACGAATTAATTTTCTCAGTTATGAACAAAAATGAAGGTATACTACATTATAGCTGAAATAAAGAACTTACCTGAAAATAAAAATTTCGAAGACTACAATATATTCAGTGAACGACTATATATATATAGTAATTTGATGTATTATATTTTCAACGAAAAAGAACTAAATGTAAGTAAAAAACATGTTATAACAATAGAATCTATTGTTATTATTTGACATTGAAGTTTTAATATGTTTCATCAAACATCTATTATCCACCGTTTTAGAAATAAATGTAGGCTTAATAATTATAATCTATTTCCACAAACAGATATGAACATCTATGTAAACAGTTCATAGATTTTCAGCTCCACTCGAAAGTCTATTATTTCGACGGGTTAGAAGAAGAATAAATTTTTTTTACTTTATTTATATTTTGAATGTACGAGCAAGTTAATTCCCAAATACTGTAAACATGTTATGGATTAAATTTTTTACCATTTGTTACCTTTATGCATATATTTTTACATCAACATCACATTTACGCTCTTTGGTTTCATTTTCTTTTCTCCAAAGTTCATATTGAGTTGTTTTTCAGCACCAAACTAGAAAACTATTTTTAATAAATCAAATTATTCTCAGCATAAATTGCTACCATTAAATCAAATGTGTTCATATCTTTATACATTCAGAAATAAAAACAAGAGAAACTTTCTGCGATGACTGTGTCTTCGAAAACATTTTTTATTCTTTTCGAGACATAAGAGGAAAATGATCCGGGGAATAGCTCATATGGTGGTTTTATTTACATTTTTAACTACAAAATGCTTATGTGTAAATAGATCTGTTACAATAAAACCTATTGTGAATATTTGGCCTTGAAATCATAATATGTTTCATAAAACACTTGTATTTCATTTTGTTTGGATAGAAACGTATAAATTATTATAAGAAAAAATAATATTTTTCTAAAAATTGTCCAAAACTTTATTACTATATATGCAGGTTAGCCTTTTATTTAATTCTATTCTATATATTTCATTTAATTCTATCTCCTTCTTCTAGTTAGGACTTGAAAATAAAAGTGCTACAACGGTCAGATTATGTACAAGTTAAATTACGTTGAATTGAAATATTTATGGTGCTCATTCGACAATTTGAACACGGAAGTTTCATATTTTCCTTATATTTAATTTAATATGATGAAGTTGAATAAGAACACTTATGTGTGTGAGTGCGCGTGCGCGAGTTTGACGTGTGTTTTCCCAAAAGGAGGTTAGGAAATTCAAAAATATAAAAAAACTGCTGCCAATTCATTGGTACGTGGCTTCCTCTAACTTAATTTAATAAATTATTAATTTAGTTTCTTTAATTTAAATTTAGTTTAACTTCTCTTAATTTTTAGTTTATATAATTAATATAATTTTAATTATTCAAAAATTATAAAATTATGATAAAAAAATGTAAATTATGATTTGATTATTTTATTAATTTCACTCTATTTTCACACACAATCTCGCGGTGCTGTCAGTATTTTAATTCTATACGTGCTGGTTTTATAGTCCCATTTTAAGACTTTAATATAACAGGAGGCACGGCGTATACTTGAAAATCTTAAATTTTGTATTTTATTGCGAATAAACTTGCTTTACCATCTGTGTTAGTTACTAAACCTTCTTCAATGAATATTCCCAATCTGATTTATGCTTTAGGTACGTATCTGGTTTGACGCGACGGATTTCTTATCGCGATTCGAACTAAAGTTTTTTTTATTCTATAAAACGAAAATTTGGGGAAAAAAGTGGTTCCAGACCAAGATAAGAATTTCGAAAAGATAAAGTAGTAGCTTGCTTCTGCATAGATTCTATATCAAGGATTTCATCGGTTTCTATACAGAGAAATCATCCGATACCTCATATAATCAACATCGAACATCAATAAATTCAATTTTTACATACCTCTTCTCTTAAAAACTACAATGGGAGATTTTACATTCTGAGGGCAAGGATCTGGACAGTAGAGCTAAAGTAGGGACCTAAAGTGTCTGACATCGCATTCACATGGGGAACCGTTGTTGCGTTTGGAGGACACACATTATGATATCGGGTTTGACACTAATTTGTCTGTCTCCTATACATTCCTCGAAATTATGCTTCGGAATTTGACAACAAATATAGAATTTAGTAGTCCAATTACGCATGTTATATATAAAATATATTTATTTATATAATACAAAATTTATTTACTTAGTTGGCATATTTTACTATTGTTGCTTCGGATAGTGAACCTATAAATAGTTGGCTTTTCATTATGATACATGGTCTACATATTTCGTCATAAGTTAGCGTTTCTGGAATCTTCTTACGCGCTCGTCTGGAATAGAACCGTTTTCTTATCTGGTGGTTCTAATTGGTGTTGATGACTCGTGCCAAGCGTTAGTGACCTTGAAGGTGCTATATCGATAAACAGTGATCACAGATGACGTCGAGAGCGATGCTGATAGTATATAATATATGAGCTTCCTCTACTGCGCGAACGTCGTCTCAGAACTAAAGATAAATGAAATCAATTTTACTTCGATCCGTTCAAAAAATGAACAATTTACCTTCAATTCCAAAACTGAATTGATTGAAGAAGCTGTAGAAATGTTGCTTGAAGTGTTAATAGAAACAAAAAATGAATTCGTAAAATACACAGAAAGAAATTTGGACTTGGGAAATTCAAATATTTCGTATTTCTAGAAGTCCAAAAGTAATTGAAATTATACATTCACAAATTCGTTTTATTACAACTCCAAATT
>JAYJLV010094586.1:0-12711 GCA_036873485.1 Torymus texanus | reverse complement strand
AGGGAGAGGACTAAATCAAAATAATATTTGCTTTGTGGCGATGGAAAGAGGGTGGAAAGATTTTTCGAGGTGAGAGCAGGTGCCCGTGTATTGTTGAATTTCGTATTATATACAGTATGTATATATGGGAGACGGCTAGTTTAAATCTGCGGGTTCATATAGCTGATGAACTATTTATAAATGTGTATATATACGCACACACACAAAGCGAATGTGAAAATGTTAAATATAGTTTCGAGTGCGATAATATTACAAAGCGAAGAGATTACGTCAGAAGAATCGTAGTCCTAAAGAAATCACGTGTGTATACTATAAGTGTTCAATTAGCGTTAAATTACAAGACATCCACTTAATCTTCCCCCCCCCCTCCCGAGTGCTGCACAATTACCGTACCGTGAAACACCATCAATCACAACAATTACAGCGCAATCAGTTCACCCTTTAGCCAAACTTCCCGCACTCTCTTTCTCTCCCCCCTTGTACTAAAATCCATGCCGGAACAGTCTCAATCCTTCCCCATCTCCCATCAGACAGTAAGACAACCCACTCTTACGCTACGATTATTCGAGTCAAGCGTCCGCATCCTCATCCTCTATACTACTACACGAAGAAGAAGATAAAAAAAAACAACCAACTCGACAAACCTTACCCTTGAATCATCCCAAGAGAGAAAGAGAGAGAGAGAGAGAGAGAATCGGAAACGTCTGCAACGAGTCACGCCGCAGACGAGTTCCGGAATTGGGTTAACCCGCCAGCGACGACGACGGTGGTGGTGTGCCTGCTATTTACATCCTCTCCCGAGGCATAATCCAATCGCAAAGGGAATCGGTAGGGGACAGGCAGCCAGCAGTAATAGCAGACGTTTTGGCCCTTGCCTGGGTTCTTTCTCTCTTTTTTTTTCAAGGGCAAGTCGAGGTAGTGCCGAAAGAATTCGTAATGAGGAGTAGTAGTCGAGAGGGAGCTCGAATGCGGGCAGGGGTTAATGCTGCGATTGATTAGGGATTCGACGGGAGTATATACGTGTATATACCGTCTGGTTTGGGGGAGTAAACGGGGAGTAAACAATAGGTGGTAATTGGTCGTAAGTATTTTTCTTCATAGGATTTTCAAAAGATTATGATAATTCTAAGGTATTTACTATTCACCATATATAAGTAAATTTTTATTAGTAGCATTTATATTTGTTTATGTTGGAATAAAACGAGGACCAGTAATACGAGAAAATCGATTACTTTCGTATCTCTTTAACGGTGATTCAAGATCTCTTATACAGAATTAATAATAATATATATTAAAATGCCGCATCATCATACAAATAAGCCTATTATATAGCTCATTACTTTGAATATATATACATATACATATGCAGGAAGATGGATCAAGCGCACTTTTTCTATAGATCCAGACGATAAAAGCAACTAGACGCAGTAACAGTAGCAGCAGCAGCAGCAACAGTTTTCCTCCATAATAACGGAAATTGACGTGGTATCTATATTATACGCGCGTACACATATCACGTATAAATTCAATAAATATTTTAACGGCACACGGTTGCTCGCTTGTATATATATACGCCTCGCAATTTGCATATATTCAATAACAACATCTCGTATCCGTTGGCTTGCGCATGCGTATACTCTCAATTAAATACTCGATTACCTCTTATTTTATCAACTCATTAATGGCGCGTGTGTGTGTGTATATATATATAGTCCCAGCTAATGAACGAAACTCTCAACGCGACACGTTCCGTATAGTAGCGCCGCGCGTTGCTTTGAAAGCATGCTTTGAAATTACTCCCATACTTGCGTTTCCGGAAACCTGAGAGAGAGAGAGATAGCGAAAGAGAGTAAACAGATCAGTCAGCCGATCACGCGTGCGGCGCCTCAAAACGGCCGCAAGAGACTTGACGCGATCTCCCACTGAGTATATATATCTCTCTACGTGTGTATATGTGCGGTGTCTAACGTAACATGGGACGAGCTCGCGCACTGTGCAGAGAACACACTTTTACCGTAGTATTCTATATGTATACGAGCGTGTGTGTGTATAGTTAGCTGCGCAGCTATATATATGCAGCTAACCGAGAGAGAGATAGAGAGAGAGAGGGTCACGATTCGTCACGTAATACTCGCGTATACGAGCGCCGGAATTCCAAGCATACGTGTGTGTGTGTGTATATACATACACATACACATACACGTTTCGCTCGTTATCTAACTAGACGAGACTTTGGGAATCGGTTATTCTCGGCGGCGTGTGAGTAATTAAAACGATGTTTTTTCAAGTGGGTTGTACGACCGATTATGTTTTTTCTCTTTCTCTCTAGGTTCTCGTAGGTGTATAAATGTTCTGTTTGGATAGGATTTTTATTTAAAGTGCGGGAGATATAAGTTTATTGCGGAAATAAGGCTTTCGTAAGAGATTAACGTGTCTTCGAGAGGCAAAGTTTCTTTCTTTGTGATTTATCAAAAATTGTACGCTATGCGCACGATATATATATATATATATATATATATATCTTTATGTTTTATACAATGCGTAATGATACGCACGACATTAATCACATTTTTTATTCGAAGAAAGAGAAAAGAAGTAGTTCTTGTGCTCGAGACAAGTTTTTTACAAGCTTTTAAACTGGTTGTAGTTAATTCTTCTTTTACCTTACTGCACTTTGTCGGGGAAGGAAAAAAAAACTTTCTTTTCTTACTTTAAGTGCTCTTTTCAGATAAAAACAGAAAAGAAGAAGGAAAATTTAAAAAAAAAAAACATTCGTTATGGTAGGTATATACGCATTCATGATATTATAATTTAATATGACTTTTCACATATATATAAAAGCGTAATATGAAACCTTTGACGAATATAATTAAATGCGTAAAATCATCAATAAACAGATTACTCGGAAATGTAAAATATGCATAATCAATAAGAATATCTGGATAATATTAAAATCTACATTAACACGAATGCTGCTAATGAAAAATTCAACGAATATATTATTAATTCCTTTGTGTCCGAAAATCCTTGCTGAAATTCGCAAATCATCGCACACCACACCTCTCGAAAAATCCCTCTCAACACCTTTATATACCTCTTCACAGGCACTACTACACACGTGTTTGACCAAACTCGCGTAATCTCACTTGGCGTCACCTAGGCCGCTCTCTCTCTCTCTCTCTCTCTCTCTCTCTCTCTCTCTCTCTCTCTCTCTCTCTTTCTCGGCAGCTGCGATTCACCCAGCTAATCTCTTAATCACTCCTCTCCTTCTCTACTTCCCCATCTTTCTCTCTCCTCGTATGTCGCGCACTCGAAAGTCACTTTCTCACAGTCGCGCGCGCAGGCCAGATTGCCGCTGCAGAGAAGGCAAGAGGAGTAATAGTGAGATTTCTCTGAAATGTATCTCTCCCTCAGGATACTGCACAGCGAGTGATAAGATAGCAAGGAGAGAGAAAGAGAGAGAGAGAGAGAGAGAGAGAGAGAGAAAGGCTATGGGCACAATTGGGTCGGTGGTTGTGTATGTGATTTTTTTCGTTGTATGTTTTTTCTCTCTTTTTTTTCTTTAAGGTTGCGTAGATTGCAGGTTTATGATTCTAGAAAGATGTTGGTAGTATAGGTGGAATAGAGGTGGTTTTATGGTGGGGAAGGATTTCGTGTAAGAGGTCTTATTTTATGGGGGGAAGTGGGTTGTACAAGGGAGAATATTGCTGTACGTGTATGTGAGGATTGTATGTGCGATGTTTAGAAGAATAGTGTCGATTTATATAATTAGGATGTAGTTAGCTGGATATAATTAATTTTATTATTGTATTAAATTTAGTTATGATTAAAACTGACGTTTTTATTTTAATTTGATTACCATGTACACGTAGTGTGCGTCTTTAAGATAAGAACGAATACTTGTAAAATTATACTAATTATATATAACACAATATGAAAACAAACAAATCTGAAGGAGGAATCTGCTTCTTTTTTTTTCTTTTAATTAACAAAGGGTTGAGAAATAATAAGGAAAAGCCCTAGTTTCTTACGTATAGTATGCGTCTCATAAAGAATAATGAGATAATGATTACCTAGAGAGGAAAAAAAAAATAAGAAGAGAATAAAGTCTGGTCACACCGATGCCTGTGCGTTTTCTTCTCTCCTCGAAATTACGTAAAAAGCTCGTCTAATTAAGGCGATGGCGCGCGCGAGCATCAAGAGAAAAGGAAAAAGAAGCGATTACCAAACGCCGCTCCAATTATACGCGACTGGAAGGAAGAGGACTCGTACGACGGTGAACTGAATTTTTCCTTCTTCTCGTTCGCGCGCTCATGCTGACGTGAGAAAAGTTAAATTATCACGCTGTTATACTGATGCTGCTGCTTTTTCGACGGACAAAGAGAGAGCGAGAGAGAGAGAGAGAATTATCGCTGCACTCGCGAAAGATTGCTACCGTTTAATTCACATGAACTGGGGGGGGGGGAGAGGTGGTTGATTTTTATCATCAACACGAACATTTTAACGCGAATGAATGTAATTCGGTCTGAGGAATGTCGAGGTTACATTCAAACACGACCGTGTGTGTGTGTGTGTGTGTGTGTGTGTGTGTGTGTGTGTGTATATATATATATATATATATACAAACGAGGTTTACGAGTGTAATGTATATGTCGTTGCCTGCACCGCTGCTGGAATTATGAATCGAGATTGCGATTGGATAAGGCTGCGAAAACGTTCATTCTTCTTTTTAGTTTTTGCATCGAGAGAGAGAGAGAGAGAGAGAGAGAGAGAGAGAGAGAGAGAGAGAGAGAGAGAAGAGGGGGAGGGTGGAAACGAGCGAGTATTGAATTGAAATTGACTCGCGCTCGCTTTAACGGGCGACTAAAAACAAGTCTTTTTATTATAGATTTACGAGCGTGCGTTCTCAATTATCGGTATACGCATACACATATACGTACGCAGATACACACACACATAACGGTAAAAATTCGAAATACGTAAACTATAATCCGTCACTTCTCAATCACGTGCCGTACACTAAATTATATTTTTCCCAAATACCTGTAATATCATAATTAGACCTGCGCTGCTACCGAAATGTCAATTACAAAATTCCGCGCGTTCCTTGAAACCGCCTACAAATATCTACCTCCAGCAAATTTTCGAACAATTTCAATATTACTTTCTTATATATATACACAGTATACGTTATGCACAGCCCATAACTACTCATCATCACCCCAGCAGCAACAACAACAATAACGCGCGCCGACTCGCTTATTAACACGGGGCTACTAGAATTCCAGAACCCGTCGCTGCACCATTGCGATATTACAAAAGCAACAAGCGCTCCAGCACACGCGCGTGTATATATATACAAACGCATATCATCGGACCTCGCCACGCGAGTGAGAATCCTGTGACCTGTTGGGAAAGATATCCGACCTCCCTGGCGCTTTTCTCATCGTTGCTTACTTGCTTCTGCTGTATTCCATCCGCGCGAGGTCACGCGAGCAGCAGCAAGTATATAGAGAGTATCGCAAAGAGAGAAAACGATCGATTCACTGCAACGCGCGCTGTGTGTAATTTTAACGATCGAAGGTGGAGGAAAGAGCTTTCGACGATTTTAATGGTCGAGCGAGGGAAGATTTTTCAAGAGAAGGTCGGTCGGTAGTTTAATTGTAGAGGGTGGTGTGTACATGTGTGTATATATATATACGACGATGTGGAATTTCATGTGGAGGTTCAGCTGATCAGGATATATATTTAGTTGGGTGCAGCAATGCGTACAGGTGTGTGTATATATGTATATATACAGAGACTTGAGAGAAAGAGAGAGTGGAATTCGATATTCTTTTTTGAGATATATATATACGTACTTCTCTTATTATAAGCGGCGGCAGCAGTGTAAGGTGCGCGTTTTAAATATAGAGTCGCGTGTACGCGAGAGTGTGAGGAAGAGAGGATCGCGAATATATAACCGAGCGGGATCAAGGTCGCGCGGGTTTGGCTCTGTTTGCTCACTGTAATTAAATTGCTGATCGATCTGTATGAGAGTGGATATATATGCGCACATATGGTTGTATCGTAATTGAGTGTAGTGTAGTGATGTATTGCACTGTAAAGATTGACAGCTTGACACTCACAGAAATTAATCTGATTTTGTAATTGAAACAAATAATAATAATAATAATTATATATATATATATATATATATATATGTATATATATATATATATATAACGAAAACACGACGGAATTTATGACACTATAGATTTTTATCCTTTCCGTCTCGAAGGTTAATTAAATGCAAGAAATAAGAATCGATCAGGCTTATTTAAAAATCCTATGAGCATAAATTATATCCTTTGCCTTCGCCTCTTGCATCATCACGTTCCACACTACTAACATTAAAAATAATGTCATAATCCAAACAATCATTTCACCGATTTTCCGAGATAACCAAAAAAATACAAAACATCCTGCGCACCCAATTTTCAATAATTTCGTTATATATATATATAATTCTAGCTGCCTAAACCAGGAAACGTCATCGCTATATTATGTACTTTCCACCTTATATTCTTGCTTTTGAAATCCATCTCGGACGTATCATCGATTCAATATCAATAATATATCCCCACGCAGTGCAAAACTCACGGTACTGTGCGCCTCGTGTATGTATATATATTCGCAGCAGCAACAGCAGCGGCGGCGCGCGCGTCTGGCCAGCAACGCGAAAGGCACGAGAGAGATTCGAGCCTCCTCTCTCTCTCTCTCTCTCTCTCTCTCTCTCTCTCTCTCGGCATCCGCACGAGCCTGAGGAATGCGCACGTCCGATCCCACGGCTTTCCCCTCCCTCCGCCCTCTCTTGCCCCTCCCCTTACTCACGACGACGACATCTCCACTATATATATACAACTTTGGCGAGTGTACAAGTGTATATATATATATATATATATATATATACACAGGTAGGTAGGTAGGTAGGTAGGTATAGGTATATGTGTGTGTGTATACGTGTAAAGCCCCGCGCGTGCTATATAAGTTTGTACTGAGGCGAGGCCTCTCGTTGCTATGGTTTTGCACAGACTGTACGTATTAGCCGCGAAATTACGCGTACGCGGCTACGTATATATGTATATAGGAACACTGATAGAAAGAATCATTTGCGACAAAGTCGGTGATTAACTATTAAGGAATACTTAGAAACCTAACTTACGTAATTTGTCGTCGAGTATTAACTGTTAATGAATATTCCTTAATTGTTAAGGAATGGTCATTTGTCTCAAATCCCACGAATAATTTTCTCGCAAATACTTCATTCCTTTCTCTCAAATGATTTGTTCTATCAGTGAACGCAGTGCGGGGGTAAAATATGTGTGGCGGGGAATGAAGGAGAGAGAGAGAGAGAAAAAGAGGGCGTATTACGGGTGTTTATAGATGATAGTCGAGTACAGGAGGAGGAGGCGGCATATGTCTTTATTGAAGGTGCACAGTATACACCTATAAGTATATATATACATGCTGGATGAGAAAGTGCAAGTTTTGCAGGTAACAGGCGCAGGGAATTAATCAAAATGCGGTACGCGGGTGGAATGAAATGATTTCAAGATGTAACAGTCGACTGAATACTATATATATATATATATATATATGCATTTGTATATTTTAATTGAAAGTGATAACTAGTATAAAGAATTAGAGAACGGCATGGAATCGTGCTATTGATGTATATATATATGATCATGCCAACGATCTTTTGTGAAATCAAAGGATATAGCGTTTTAATAAGCCGATGGATATATCGGAACATTGTGCAAATCCGGAGACGCGCAGACATGCAGTTTTTTTTGCTGGAACAGTGTGCACTTGTGTCTAGCGCACAATGATGATAAAGATCGATTTCGATACCCTATAATAAATTCATCGAGCTTGTAACCAAAGTGAACGTAACATTCGCGCATATACCTTATGTATTATATACTAAAACTGAGCGTCGAACAACGTTTATACCCTTCGAATTCTAAATTCAAATTTTCACAATGTAAAACGTGTCCATATCTCGTATATATACCTTTCTGTATAACCTCCTACACTCAACAGCAGCATCATCATTCGGTCTAGCAGCTCTCGGTTCACCGATAAATCCGAAACGATCGGTATAACACGCGCCCACTCTCGTTACTCTCCTATACATATATCTATATCCAGCAACGATTCTCCTCTCCTCATCTATCCTCTTTCGCGCGAGGGTAAAGACGCACTTGAGTGCGCTACTACTACTACGACGGCAGCGGCGGCGGCAGCAGCAGCAGCAGCAGGCCTTTTATGCTTGGCGTGTGTGTCGTAAACGGCGCTGTGAAAGAGGCGAACGGCCGACTTCCGGCTCTCTCTTTCTCTCTTACTACTTCTTCGCGACGCAGCACGCGCGTTATCTCTTGGCTCGCGGATCGTTTCATTATGTGGAGAGAGAGAGAGAGAGAGAGAGAGTGGAGACGTTCTATTTTTTTTTTACTCAAGAGTGCAGCTTTTACATTCTCGAGTGGCCGCGGGAATTGCATTCGGTAGCTTTTTCTCGCCGACAAGAGATAGCAAAAGAAAAAAAAATGAGAGGGGACATGGTGCAGTTCTTTATCCGATTTTAAAGCATCCCGTCTGTGGGTGTGCCTGCTATATAGTAGTGTAAAGCTATAGCAGCGCGGGAGGGCTGTATATGTCGGTGTGAGAGTGAGATCGATTCGAAGGGAGAAGCCGATGGATACTTGAGAATGTTAAGTCCCTGTCGTGCGTGTGTGTGCAGTGTGTAAAAGTCGCATAAGGGAGGGATTTAGGGAAGACTACACGAGACACCAAATGCACACATACATGCGTATTGGAAATTTCAAAAGCTTCACTGGAGCGAACGAGCCCTTCGATCTGTCTCTCTCTCTCTCTCTCTCTCACGTGTGGTGGACAATCGCATAGCAGCCGATTTTGTGTCCCCTCTGTCTCTCCAATGGGTGTGTAAGAGTGCGCATTATATATATATATATGAGTTGCGCAGGGATGACTCGGATGTTTTCTCTCGAACGGTCTCACGTGTCCTAGGCATGTGCGTGTAAGATGAATGTATAAGAATGGTATATATATACGGGTGTGGAGGTATGCTGGAGTCAATGAGTGACTTAAGGACTGGGACGATGATGACGGAAAATTATGTATATATGTATACACATGGATCTGTGGCTTAATTATATTGGCGGTTATCAACATTCCGGTACGATGACGTAATACTGATGATGATGATCGTTATGAATTGGGTCGGACGAGTAACGTAAGCGCCGAAAGAGTGCCAGATCCGTAATAATATGGTTGTTATTAGTATATAATGATTAAATCGAAATTTATAATTAAATTAGAAGTTTGTGAATCAGATAAAGCCATGGAATGCTTAGCGCTCGAGCAGTAACCTAACCTTATTGTTGACTAATCTAAAATCAAGTATTGGCCTCGATTTCACATCAATAAATGTATACGTGCTGCTATATGTTTTATAGATCAATTTGAATCTTTATTGTAATTACCTGTTAATTTGTTCAACTAATCGACTAAATATGGTTATACTTTCAATAAAAAGATTCGTTTGTAATATATTTTATTATAACTCCCTCTAAAGACACCGCACTTATAACCGATCTCCAACTGCACTCGCACGTATATTTTCAACCGCACAATCGAATGAAAGTAGTATACTTGTTCTCGACCCTAAATTCCCAGTTATGAAGTCTCTATTTAAGAAACCCACATTCCCTCCCTTATCTCACCTTCCGGTCCGCGATACCTCCATATCAGGACTAACACCTATACACTATCTCATCTTCTTCTTTAGGTATACACATCCTCTTTCCACTTATTCCTTACATATTCAAACTACTTACTTTGAGCTTCTGCGTGTGTCCGCACCTACAGCAACAATACGACATGTAATCCGGTAACGGCGGCACGAACTTCACCTGCTGCTGCTGCTGCTGCTGCTGTTGCTGCTTCATTTGCTGTGGTTGCCGCTGATGTTGTTGACTCCTTCCACCATCGTCTCTTCTAGGTTGCTTCGTCGGACTGGACTCTTCGCTCAGTTTTCTATAGTGCACTTTGAACACAGCTTTGGCACCGGTAGCAGCAGTTGCTTGATGATGCGAGCCACTACTAGCACCACCGGCTGCAGCACGACTTAGCCGACCCATAATAGCGGTAAAAGCCGCGAGGGTACGACGTCTTTTAGCAAATCGGCGCATACCGCGATGCTGACGATGCAGCTGTTGCTGCTGTTGTTGCTGGATGCGAGCACTGCTACTGATGGTTGCGCCGGGTCCGAAGCCGGCGCACGGCTCGGCTGACACCGCCGTGAGGGCCGCCACGCCGCCGAGGCACTGGCTTACCGATAAAGCCCCGCCGCACATGCACTTAAAATCGGTTTGCCCTTACGGGTATGTATATGTATATATATATATATATATATATATTTATTATACACTTGGTATATATAGAACTTATAGTTAACAATCAACCCGAACGCGGGTATTGCTATATTATGACAATATGCTACAACTCTTCTTTGGTCGCTGATGATCCATGGATCGTTACGTGCCTAACTCTCCTCTTCTGTATTATATTTGGTCTATACGGACTAGACTTCCAACCGATTCCATGTGAGGTTGGGATCGACGATCGGCACGTGAGTCGCTGCCACCAGCGTGCCACACTTCCTTTTTCGCAGCTCCACTGGGGAGTTACACCGTGCCGATATGCCTTTCTCTGGCCTCGGAGCAGAGGCTGTGCAGCGAGCACGAGCAAGAGTATGCGCGAGATGGCAACCGCGGAAAAGAAACGGAGCGATCTCCTCTGGGAGAGCGAAGAACCGGTTGAAAGGCGCCTCTGCACCTCTCTCTCTCTCTCTCTCTCTCTCTCTCTTTTTCTCTCTGTCTACACACACACAGACACACATACACTGCGGGTGCTCGCGGAAAAACTACCGCCGTCGTCGTCGTGGACACACATACACACGCGAACACATATATATATATATATATGTATAGATGTACAACACACTGTCTCACGAGTAGTGGAATGCGCGCGAGAGATATAGATGTGTATATATATACGACACACGAGTAAAGCTTCTTTGCCGATCTCTTCACTCGATAATACAAGTGCGTGTGTGTATATATATATAGACGTACAGAGAGCCGCGAAAGCGCGCTCGCGATCGTCCGGCACTGAGCGCGGCGAGAGACTGACTCTCTCGCGAACGAAGGGAGAGAGAGAGGCCCACACGACGGTTCGGTTCGGTTCGTTCGCCGCTCATCCCCACTCTCTTTGGTTAGCTCTCTATGAGGTAGAGAGAGAGAGAGAGAGAGAGAGACGGCTCACGCCGAGGAGCACGGCTGCAGGCCACGGGGGCCGCTTTCTTGCCGGCCGTTTGCGCTCGCGAGCGCGGCATTGAACACGTTCAACGGCAGCTGGCGAATACCACTTCTCTCTCTCTCTCTCTCTCTCTTCGCGAGCTTCTCTCTTTCTCTTGGCTTCTCTCTATGCGATCGTTCGCGTACGTATGTATGTGTGTGTGTAGAGGCGATATATTCGCGTTCTTTGACCCCTTCCGTATACTAGGGAGAGAGTACCGGCGTGTATAGTAGTATTAGTAGTAGTAGTACTTGGGCACGTTTCTCTATACGCTCGCGCTTTTTTTTTTCTTACTGTACTGACCTCCCCTCCTTACCATCAGCACCCCTACTTTCGAGTGTCGCTGTCGGTCTTCCTTTTCGGTGCTTGGTGTATATAGGTTTATGTTTTTTTTTTTGTTACGCATGGGTAGTGGTAAGGGTAGTAGTAGCCACCACCAGTGGTCTCTGCGCAAAATGTGGGTGAAAGGTCTGGGATTACAGCGTAGATCACGGAGGGGTGAAGAAGAAGTGCGCGGTACGTCGTGGTTAGGGTTTCGCGAATCTTATTTTTTTACTCGGGTTTCGCACGGGTGTGTGTGTGTGTATATTTATATATATAGGGGTTGGCTTTTGAAGGTTGGGGGTTCGAGAGGCGAATGCACTCGCGTTTCGAAGGGTGATGTATAAGTTAAATTATTTTTTTCCAGCTTAATTCGAGAGCTTTTTCTTTAACGCGGGTGGTGTATATGTGTGTGTGTGTGTATATATATATATATATATATATATATATATATATATTTATGCGTATAAGTTTTTCTTTTTTTTCACGAACGGAGCGATGTAAAAATACGCGGTCGCGGTCGGGGGAAATGAAAATTATGGCGTAAAGAGGTTGAGTTTTATATAACGATATCCGTATGCATTTATTTTTAAATGTATAACGTTGGGGCTTTTAATATTGCGTGAACAGTATAGTTTTGTGATGAGCATTATCTGTTTCCGATTATTGAAAGTTATGACAAGAAGAACTTGCTAGGAGAGGCTCAGGGTTCCGGTACCCCAATTTTTTTGAAACTCACAGAGGTTGTAGGTATAATACCATACCATGGAACCTCTGTAGAGTTGTAGACCCTAATGCCTCCACAGAAAAAAGTTACAGATATTTCAATTTTTAAAAAGAACTGTAAAAATGCTTTCTTGTGGACAAACTGACTATGGAATTTTAATGCGTTTCTTCATGCTAGATGAGTTAAAGAAAGCATTGTTCGGATTGTAAATGTGAATCTACTCAATTTATGCTGAAAAA
>JAYJLV010094575.1:0-12712 GCA_036873485.1 Torymus texanus | reverse complement strand
GACAGGCGCTTACAAAATATGATGCAGAAAACGTATTTAATTCTGACCAAAGTGGATTTAATTTGGAAATTCGCACCTTTAGAAAATTGACTCATAAAGGAATTAGGAAGGTACAAAACATAGCACAATTACTATCTTCGTTAATACACAGCTATACTATTCAGCCTACTATATCAGCAGAGGGTAAGTTGCTTTCGCCTTTGTTTTTAAGTATTAAAAGAGGCAAGTGGTGATTCTGGACCCCAGGTTAGGCAAACCCTATTTACTCCAGAAAATATATTAATACGAGCTTCGAAATCTGGAAAGCTTTCTAAGGAATTTTTTCGGACGTGGATGAGAGAAATATTTCTGAAAAATACTTAAAATTCATCTGTGATACTTTTGGAGTCCTGGAATGGTCAATGCCAAAGTACTGTACAAGAAGTTGTACCAAAACAAGTGAATTTAAAACTAATGACGATACCACCTGGTATGATTGGTAAAATTCAGCCCCTAGATGTTTACGGATTTCGCTTCTGGAAAAACTTCATAAGAAAATTATCAGATATAATTATTTTGATGGACTATGATGTCAGTTTACACGAGTGAAATAATATCATTGAAATGCAATCTCTCGTACATAATCAGTTATCATCTCCTAGATTCCATAATACTTTTAAATATTCAGGGTTCAAAAGTGGATACTTAACCGATAGACCTCCAGAATTTTATAATCCTGTTGAATTTTGCTTTAATACAACAGGCTAACCTGTATGTAACTATCAGGACAATATCGGAATTATAACTTGAGGCTGGTGTAAACAGCAATTGTGCTTAAATCACTTTTTTAATCATTATTGCAAAAATTATAAACCATAGGACTATTAAATAAAACATAGCCGTGATCATCAACACTTTCAAATATTCAATTGGTAGAACAAATTGTACTCTATGTAAATTATTGTACTGTTATAAAGAATGTATATAAAAAATAAAATAAAATTATTATCAAATTAACAATAAGAAGAATTATAATTATTCTTTTGCACGCATAAACGTTTTTATTAATCTCTTGATAGTTTGTAATCCCTACTGAAAATAAACAATTAAAATTCATTAAAAATATACTACAATTTCATTGTTTACTATTCACTTTTGTGAATACTATTATTTTTACACTATTACAATAGGAAATCAACAAATTGTAATTGAAAAGATTTTATGTAAATTTAATAACTGTATATAAATAAATAAATGTTGTTTTCTTCATATAAAATTATCAGTAAAAATGTTCTGTGAAAATCACATATCTCACTCTCATTGTCAATTTCTTCCACAATATTTGATTCAATATCATGAATTTTGAAAATATGAATAAAAAGTCACTACTTCCTTTATTGGAATTAGAAGTTTTTATAAAAGTAAAAATAATTTTGGGTTATTAAAAATAATTTTATTTGGTTGAAAAATATTGATTAGAAGTGAAAATATCTGTGAAAGTGTTTTAACGGCGATATTTATGGGTAAACTTTAGGGGTGGTTTTCACCCCCTTAATCATCATATCAGAAGCTAAAAACAATACGTGTTTAATATTTTTCGATAATCCATTGATATGCAAAGTTTTAAGAAAATCGGAGAGGGAGACCTTCCTGTCTGCTCTTGTCAGCCTGAGTTAGTTGCTCCGGACTGTCTTCAGGACTTCTGACTCGTTTGGAGGTCCTGGGTGGGTCAACCAGGGTGGAGTCCTCTATCCACAGGCCATTGGCCGCAGCCATTCTTACTCTGCTCATCATTCCTTTATTCGCGGCTGGCCAGCCTCGACCGGCCGTTTCCCGATTCACAACCTGGGGACGCGCCCCGTATCATGAAAAAATGCTCATCTATCGTTAAATAAAACCCGGGGCATTCAATTGCAATATCTAGGATTTTCACTGGTACAATAGTATCTATCCTCTTTAGCGTGAGTAATACTACCTCGGATTTGTGGGTGTCGATTTGCAGGCTATGTTCCCGCAGCCAGTTGAGTATACGCCTCATTGCCACGTCTACCTTCCTCTAAGCATCTTCCAAAATCCTAGCAGTAATGACAAGCAAAATATCATCGCGTATCCTACAAGGCTAGCGCCTTGTGATAACTCCGTTAAGCCCAGAATTCCATCATAGTCTATATTCTAGATGTTTGGTTCTAGTACCGAAGCCTGGGCTGCGCCAGTGACCAATACTTTGATCCTGCGCCCCTCGATTGTATGATACAGCAATACTCGATAGCTAAAGTATCTTTGTATTATACAAAGTAGATACCCCGGGAATCTAACCCTTTCTCTTAGTGTATTTAGAGCATCTTTCCATCGTAACTAAGTGAACGCATTCCTGACATCTAATGTTGCCACTACACAGATCTTACGAGAGTAATGATTTTGCCCTGTTGCGCCTGCTCAGCTATGTTAGCAACCGTTTTGGCTGCGTCTATCGTTGAGAGCCCTGGTCTAAAGCCGTACTGCTTGTCAGAAAGGCTCCCGGCCACCTGAATTGCGTTCCGTTATCTAGGTCTAATAATCTTTTCGAGAACCTTCCTGCAATATCAGGCATGCACAGTGATCTGTACGCACTGGTAGTGTCCTTCGCTTTGCTGATGAGTACCAGACGCTGAACTTTTCACTGCTTGCAGAAGTGGCTCTACTTCAGATACCTGTTATGCATATATAGCAACAGCTGCGGGCAGGCCTGCCCTGCAGCCTTCAATGCTTCTATCGGTATGCTGTCCGGCCTAGGTGCCTTCCTGTTTCTAAGTGAGTCTACTGCTAGCATTAGTTCAGCCTCTGAAATCATGGGGATCTCACCTATCTCTATCCCCTCATCTGGTTCTCGAGGTACATGGGTCGGAAAAAGTTCGTAGACAATCCTAGACATCGTCTGTGCGTCTTGTGCTACACTGGATGTAGGGGGGTTTAGCCGCCGCCTTGCTATTTTGTACCCTTTCCCCAGATATCGGCGTTAATATCCTAGATAAGGCCTTTATATATTTTCCTTTTACTTTTATTAATTGACCACTGCATCGCTTTCTTCGCGACTTTGTACACTGCGCATTTAAGGATCATGTACACCCCGTTCTTTCTTGCTCTTGTCGCTTTTCTGTGACACTGACAGGTGGCTGTGCGTCTTAGCTCCGCGATTCCTTCAGTGCACCAATATGCAGCCCCTCTTTTTACCGGCGTTTTTTTCTGGGGCATTGATGCCTCGCATACTTGCATTATGACTCGCATTCCCGTTGACGCGATATCCTCTGCCGCCCGGGGGCCGAGTTTTATTCGTTTCATTTCACTGAATCCGCTGCAATCATCAGACTGAATACGTCCGTGTTCAGCTTATCAGTTTTAAACCTAGTTTCTCTCTTTACTGGTTGCGCGTGTCGCGATTCCGATTGGATCTGAACTGAAAAAAGATGTATTGGTGGTCACTTGCGATAAAATCCTCTAGAACCCTTCAGCCGTCTATTCTACCAACAACTCCCTCGAATGCTAGCGTAACATCGATTATAGTCTGTCTGTATTCTGGTCTCCTAAAGGTCGTTACGGTGCCTCTATTAAGTACAATACTCGTAAATCCTATTCTCGCTGCCATCTCTACTACTGCTTTGCTTCTCGCATCCGTATTCTACCCCTGCTCTTCCGCTTTGGCGTTGAAATCACCTCCTAAAACTGCATATCCCGTGCAGTCGCAAATGACATCATCAAGAGCGACTAGTCTCATCCTGAACCTGTCGTTATTCTCGCTTGGGGTAAAATAGCAGCTAAAGTATATTATATCCCTACTCGCGATCCAGAAAGCACCAGTCTCCGTCTCACCTGGAAGGCACGTCTGTATGTTCGGGTTTTCATATTGTTCGCACATGAGCATTAGGTCTACTTCTTGCTCAGCCTTGATCTGTCTGTGTAAATTGTTCGCGGCTTGACCCCTACGCATGTTACACTGCACTATTGTAATTTTGTAATTTCTCCTGCCATTTTTAGCTGCAATTTTCTCTTTCCTAGGGCTTGTTTTAATGCCCGACACTTCGTTGTCCCTATGATGTACTTTACTGCCATTTCAGTACATAATACGCAGTGCGGTTCGTTATCATAATTCGCCGTGAGATGCCCCGCTTGCCCACACTTATAGTAGATCTTCGATCTATCAGTTCCCTTGCAATCCCTTGTTTGGTGTCAATAACCTAGGAACCTAAAGCATCTGACTAGCGGAATCGTACACCAAACCCTGCAGGTTACCCATCCCACCTTAAGTTTACCAGTCTTGGGTAGCTTTAGTGCCTGTAACTTCTGTACAGTAGCTTTCGCGAGTCGTTGGCCCCTGTTATTTGCATCGGTCAAGCGAGTCACGAACTTGCTCCCTACTCCTGCCTGAAGTATCGCCTCTCGTACGTTGTCCTCTGTCATGCATGCATCCATGTCACGAATCTCTATGTTTGTTTTGGGGATACTGTTACGGACATCAGCTCCTTTAGCTTCAGCACTGAATTGGGCCTTATTTAGCGTCGACTGTAGCTCTAGTGGCACTTCCCGACGTCGAATACATCTGATCGTTTTGAACAAGTTTTGAACTGGATTGTGGATGGGTTCACGGCACCCTTAATCTTCTGAAAAACGTCTGCCTAAGTTTTACCTTCTGCATATTTGACCTGCACGACTTCGTCACGTGGCCAGCGGATTTTATTGGTGTTACCTTGCTTCTCCATAGCTTGCATTTTTGTCACCATGCTTGGGGGTTTTTACCCTTTATTTCCTTTCTTCTTCTCTTTCCTTGGCTAGAGAGCCCGAGCCCCGCACACAGGAATTTGGGACCTGCACGCCCCCTTTTGGTACGTTAATGCATTCTCCAACTCCACGGAAAAATAAAATTTATTGTTATTATTACTATCAGGATTAGAAGCAGGGGGGTAAACTACTTTAGTTGTTAATTCACCGCTAACGTATCTTGCACTGGATTCAGACTGAAACTAGATGCGCTAGAACATGACGTGCGTAGGTGCCAGAGCTAAGTGATGGTAGGAGGCGACTTAAATGCAAAAACCGCCAAATGGAGTGAATCAAAGAACTCGCAAGGTAGGGTAGTAGTAGAGATGGCTGCTAGAATAGGACTAATAGTACTTAACAGAGGTACTCCGACGACCTTTAGGAGACCAGGGTACAGAGAAACGATAGTAGATGTCACTCTAGCATCGGTGGGACTAACGCGTAGGATCAAGGACTGGCGGGTACAGGATGTCTACACTGCGAGTGACCCCCGGAACGTCTTCCTTGAGATCATCGTAATAAATCAAAATAAACAGGCATTGCAGGAAAAACTGTAATTAAACGCGAACAAACTTAACCGGGACCTACTCAGCCTGATAGTCAACAGCGGGCACGACGAAATAGAACGGATGCAGTAATAACAGTATTAAATCGCGCGTATAAAGCATTCATGCCAACGAAGAAGCCAAAGCATAGTAAGTAGGCCGCGCATTAGTGGACCGACGAATTTGGTGAACTCAGGCGCATAGCCACTCAGTGCCGCAGAGAAGTGTCGAGTGCAAAGAAACGAAGAGTAGAAGTTATACTTGAAAGCGCGGAATACCAGTTCACGAGAAAAGCCCTGCAATGGGCGACAAATCAGAGCAAGGCATAAAAGTATAAACTTTTAGCAAAAAAGGTCAACACAGATGTCTGAAGGAGAGGGTACCAAATAGCAATGCAACGGCTAAGTACTCCGACGTCGAGTACCACATACGACGCACGGACTATGGATAAAATAGTGGACGAACTATTATCGTCACAGGCTTAGAGGGGACCAGGTACGGTAGAGGAGATAAGCGACATCCCGTTATTCACGAAAGCAGAATGAGAACAGGCAGTAACTGACTCAAGAATAGGAAGATACCCGAGCCGGAGAATATACCGTGAGAAGCATTGAAGGCAGAGATGTGGGATTCCCCGCAGCTACTACGCTTGATGAACTCAGCAATGTTAGTTGTTAGCATGTCTTAGTCCGGCATGAAAGCCAAACGTAAGCGCCCAAATGACTCTTGAGGATCACGGCAGTCTCCCTCAACAGTGCAGGAGCAATAAAAAAGCCGGCTAATTACATCTACTGACGACTTTGCAGGGAGCCTCCGGGCTCACGCTATGAGGGCATGCAGGAACCCTCACTCGTTGGGCCATGTTGGCCAACAAGGGGCCTGCGGCCATCATAAAGGCCCACGTACCCAATGACAATACAAGCCATCCACTCCACTTTTCCAGAGGGAGTGGGGGGCAGCTTTCTATTCCGGATGCCGCTTTATAAGGGCGGAAGGCGGCGGCGGGTTGCTAGAACGCTGCCGACATATACGGCACTTTGTAGGGTGTGATGCTTTAACGCCCCCGGCTTAAAAGAGTTTCGGTTCCCGACTCAGGGGCAACCGATCGAGGTTAATCGATTTCCGATATCCAGTCCCTGAGGTTTGCGATACAATGGCAAGGGCGGAGACCCCTTCTTTGTGGGTATAATAAGCCGTAACAGATCTGTGAGGGGGTGGTAAGCGCCTAATAGGACGGTCAAATGATCCTAAGATGGAAAAATGCGTAAAACGTACAACGATACATGGTACTCATTGGCAAGGGAAAGGGCGACCCGAACACTGCCGGTGCCTACAGTCCGCTTTGCATGATGGGCACTAGATATAAACTTAATGAGAAGCTCATAAAACTAAATTAAATCCAGACCACCGGAGATCTCTTTGATAGGAAACTTGGATTTAGATCATGGCGCTCGACTATAGATGCGATAGAGGTGGTAGTTGACACGTCAGAGAGGATGCAGATGGGAAATCATTATTCTAGGAGAATCTGAATCACTGAAATGGGTAGACGTGCTGGAAGAGTTAAAGAATAAGTTTAGAATCCCACAATATTTACTTGGAATGAAACAAATCTATCTTAATGATCGAGTTCTGTACTACGATATCACACAAGGACGTAGATCCAAAACGGTGACAGCAGGCGCAGCCCAGGGGTCAGTGCCAGGATCAGACATCTGGAATATAGATTATGACGTGTATGAGAATGCCGTAAATTATACATGAGTAACATCTTGTGGGTGTTAGAAATAAATGTGAACAACATTTACATAAATTAAACTAATAAATTATATTAATAAACTAATTAATATATTGTAAACTGTCTGTAAATCTTAATTACTATTACATAATTACATAAAGTCGATATAAAATTTCAATTACAAATGCTTAATTATAAATAATACTCAGATACTCAACCACCAATTGTAACATTTACACATTTTTTATATCTGAGTATTACAAAATTATGTTTAAGCGTGAGAGTGCTACACTTTGAATGCATGAATTTTTCTGTGTGTGAATGAGAATGAGTTAGAGTTTTGAGAATTGAGTTTTGCCGTTCAGAAAATCCACAGAGTGGCTAAGCGAGTTGTCCCTGAATATGCGTAGTCACGCAGGTGAATGAGAATGACTCTGCTAATGTAAATATCACAATAAAAAGTTATTGATATTATTGTGATTGCTTGAATGTGCACGATTAGATATTATTGATCTAATTGTGCTTGAGAATTGTCACCTATACTTAGCAGGAGTTAAATCCAGTATGCGCACGTGTATTGAGTTGTAGTCGTACGATTTGAGGTTACCTTGCACGTGCGGTAATACACGATTCTTAATATTACTTGTATTATTAATATATGATTTCAAGTTATAAATAAATTCAAGGCAAGGTAAATCATGGCATCTATATAATGATGATATTACAAGAGAGCAGTTGTTATTTAGTGTTATATGCGTGTTTAACAATTTGAGCCTACCAATTTCAATTGTTTCTGTGATTTCTGATACGCAATCCTTAATATATATATATATATATATAACTACGTTATCATTTTGATTTATATTTCGGTTATTATAATATAACTTATAACCCTAAATTATAAAATTTTGATAGTTTAGCATATTCCTAGTTTCTGAACACACTATCACATAAGGTTTAATCCTTAAGCTCTTTATAAAAATCTCTAATTTTGAATAATTACAATTAAGACTTCTAATATTTACATATAATATAAAACTATCATTTTTATTAAAATTCTTATTTAGAGCTTTAAGATTAAGATACGTTACTTCTTCACATATCAATTCGTTTTGAAATTCTTCAATAATATTTACATGTTGCTCCATTATGTGTCTCATTGTTTACTTGATTTTGCAGGTGGTGATGGCGTAGAACCTTCGCTAGTAGATGATTGTTTTGATAAAACATTATCCGAGTTGGTTACTGTAGTGGAATGACGATTTCCTACATTACCTACGGATCTTGGTACAATAGGTCTAATCGGATAATCTGTCATTTCTATGTATCTGTTGATCTTTTTTTCCAGTATGGTACATTTCTGTGTCATTAGCCATGTGATTAACCTCTAAATTGGTTTGATATTCAGAGTTGCTAAAAGAACAGTTTATACATGTAATGTTTGTAGAGTTATCACACTGATTAGTATCGTGTGGGCCTGCGGATTTTAAACAACATGATTTATTTTTCGCTAGGTCTTTCGGGTTGACTGTTTTCTTTTTTTGGTTTTAACTATTATTTTGGGTACTTTTTTGTTTTTAACTATTATTTTGGGTACTTTTTTGTTTTTATTTGGTAGTCTATTAGTTAGGACATCAGCAAACGTTCTTTGGTTATAATGTGCTGGCTTCGTCTCATCCACATTTTCATTGCATTGCAGTGTTTTTTTATTATTAAGTTTTTATCGGTTATTTCCTCTTTTAGAATTCTATTTTTATCGAGTAACTCATCTACTGACAACCTCAGTAATTTATTTTCGGAATGTACGTTATAATCCACTTCTGTATTTTCAGAGAGTATCGTATTATTGAGTTTATCTCCATCTGACTTTCGAGTACTTTCGTTGCTGGCAGATATTTCATTTAGTATTTGATGTCGTATTTCTTCTTTTTTTGTGTTTTTTATTTGAGTAATTAGAATTTTAGCAGTTTTATCCAGTTTGACTTCCGTGTCATTTAAGGTTATGTTGATCTCTACGTGGTCGACACATAACACAAACACTTTACTTTCAACAATATATTTTTTGTTTTACACTTTCCATAGTTACTTTTATGATAAATATTTTCACAAATAATACATATTACTACTTTTACTTTTTTTGGATGGCATTTAACTACTTTATCTAGACTTTTGTCGGAAGGCTCGTCCGGAGGCTTTGTACCCCCCGGCGCCATCTTGAAATTTTGAAATATTAATAACATACCATTTCTTGTATAGTCATGAAAAAAAATTATTTCAATTTGTAGAGAAGTTTTATTGAGTAAATGAGATTAGGAAAGAGGAGACAGAACGAGAGAGCGAGAGGGAGTGAGAGAGGGAGATAGATTATACAGAAAAAACG
Organism: Torymus texanus; assembly: GCA_036873485.1. NCBI lineage: Eukaryota > Metazoa > Arthropoda > Insecta > Hymenoptera > Torymidae > Torymus > Torymus texanus. The sequence continues at coordinate 3,279 of JAYJLV010094575.1, read as the reverse complement.
TCTACGCTTGCCTTATTGTATACTTTCGTAGTAAGTTTTATATTAATAATATGATTAACAACATACTATTTCTTGTATAGCTATGAAGAAATTATTTAAATTTGTAGAGAGGTCTTATTGAATAGATGAAAATAGGAGAGAGATCGACAGAGAACGAGAAAGAGAGACGGCGAGAGAACGAGAGGGGGGAGTAGAGAGTGATAGTAGATTATACAGAAAAAACGTCTATGCTTTCCTTATTTTATACTATAGTATAATTTTTTTTACATTTAAAAAATTTTTGTGAGATTTCACAACTTTTTAAGGATAAAAGTACATAAAAGAATGGCGAAAGCTTTTAACAATATTATTAACAACATACTATTTCTTGTATAGTCATGAAAAAAGTTATTTCAATTTGTAGAGAGATATTGAATAGATGAAGTTAGGAGAGAGGAGAGAGAACGAGAAAGCAAGGCTATTTTTATTTTTCATTTTTAAAAAAATTTTTAGTGAGATTTTGCAACTGTTTATGAGTAAAAGTACATAAAAGATTTGCGAAAGTGTTTAACAATATTATTAACAACATACTATTTTTTTATAGTCATGTAAATATTATTTCAATTTGTAGAGAGGTTTTATTGAATCGATGAGATTAGGAGAGAGAAGAGAGAGAATGAGAAAGCGAGATGGCGCGAGAAAGGGCGGGGGGGAGAGGGAATGAGAGTAGATTATACATAAAAAACTTCTATACTTGCCTTATTTTATACTTTCGTAAAAAGATAAATATTTTTTTACTTTTAAGAAAATTGTTTGAATAAGAATTCGGAACTTTCTAAGAGTAAAAGTATATATGTAAGCATTGCGAAAATTTTAGTAAAAAGCTTGAAAAGGTTTTAGAAAACAGTTTCCCATTGCTTGCAAAAGTTTGAAAAGGATTGCCCAGATTTTAGAAAACCATTAATCAAAAATTTGTTCATAGTTGCTGGTATTTTGTTGAGAAAATAACAATGAATACTTTAAAATACAGTGTATTACATTAATTATTAATACTATATATATAAAATCATATAGGAAATTATTTTTTCTTTGCACAGTGTGCTTATTGAGAAGATGAGTTGAAAGATATAAAAAATACAAAAATTGTGTTTTTAGTAATTTAACTAAAACTGAGGCATTTCATCTGAAATGGGCCTAAAAATATAAAAGTCGTTAAATTAGATTATACAGAAAGGACATCTCTACTTGCCTTATTTTATACTTTCGTAGAAAGGTTTAGATTAACAATATTATTATTTTTTTTACTTTTATAAAAAAATTTGAATAGTAAAAGTATATAAAAGCATTGCGAAAGTTTTTAACAATATTATTAACAAAATAGTATTTCTTGTATAATATAATAATAATAATATGTATAATATAATACACAAATATATGAAAAATTATTTCAATTTGTAGATTTATTTGTTTAATAATGCTTTTGTTATTTGTTATCTGTTACTAATTATGTCATTAGTGTCAAATTAATTCATAATTATAATAATATTTCTATGTTCATGAGGTGATCCTAATAATGTTATGTTCTTACTTTAACTTTGTCTATGTACAGTGTTCTGTGTACGCTGCTTATAAAATCATCCATCTACACATGTATATTAAAATAGCACACATACACACTCGACTTATATTTTGTGTACAAAATATATTAGATATTTCATTTCAACTCGACTTATTCGTAAGCTGAAATCTCATGTACTGCCTCGCGCGTGCAATGTTTACGTTCCGCGGGGCTGTCTTTCCCGGTGCGCTTGTTGTGGTTCGCGCGGTCTCTCTCTCCCGGCGTGCTTGTTTTGGTTAGCGCCCCTATACTTGCCGTGTCGTGTGTGTCCTTGCGCGCCGTCGGCTTCTGCCGCGCGCGCTTTCCCGTATTCTATTAGAATATATTTTCTAATATATTTTTCTCTCCTTGGTGATGCTTCACCATGTTGCCTATCTCGATGCTAATTAATGTTCACGTGGGTTTCTAAAAGTTGGGCGCCATGTAACAGGGATATCCCGCGCGAATAATACTTCGGTATGCGTATGTCACCGATTATTTTGGGATAATGGTATTTTTGTTCTTCTGACTGATTTTTTATTTTCATCCAGCCAGTCGGGCAGAGACGCGGGCTGCCAGACGCGCGATCGCGTGTCTCCCGGTGGCCGATGTTGTAGGCACCTACAATCTGCCGAGTTAGATGCGCAATGTCTGCTCAGAAGAATTAGATAAAATTCTTCCGCGCGCGACGCTGGGAAATAACACCCCCTCCCTTAATCCAGGGTGAGAGTGTGCCATCTTTGGCAAGCCGATACGTCCCAAGGTTAATACGCACGCAGGCGTAATCTTGATATAGCAAAAAGAGAGAGTCGGAACCAAATACGCTATTAATTTGCTAGAACTGATACAATTAAGTAGTTATGTATTCTGAAGTACATTTGTAATGATAAGAACAATAATTAATAAAAGGGTAGTGTAGTCAAGTATATAAAAGTAAAGATATAATTTGATTGCAACTCTCTATTTTTAGCCCACGCTCTCACCTTTTACAAAAACTTCTACGCTCAATTTCTTCTATACTGAAAGAAGGATTGAATAACAGTTAGAATATTTATTAACTGTTAAAATGGCATTCTTGACTTTGGTGAAATAAACGCGATATTAACAGTTAGAATACCCAGTGTTTATAGTAGACACGAAAAATTCTTCTAGTGTATTGAAGTTTCGAAGAATATAACCAATTCAAATAATTAATAGTACATTTCGAGATGAGTACGGAAGGAGATTATTTATCTTATACGACGTTTTCGTGCGAGAAAAATCACACATGAAGTGAAAAATTTAAGTTATGATTTTGAAGTTAGAGTGGTTTTTTGGTATGACTGGTCTGATTTTAAACTCTACGTATTAACAGTTAAAATGCTTGAATTTTACGTTTCAAATAAGCTAGTATATTAGCTATCATAAAATCCTTCTCTCAGTGATACATCTTCGTTTCGGTATTCACAAATTTCGAATCGTGATACGAACGTACTACTGTATTGGGCATTATTAATTGATTAGATGCGATTTTTATGTGCTGTAAGTTTTATGTCCAAATAAGAAATTCCTAACTTTACTACAACAACAATATTCTTATACTTGTATCCCTCGCTTACAAAAGGGTGGCGCCGTTACTAGTCCGGGCGCTAGGGGGGGTGGGTCGAGTATGCACTTTTAGGTCCCCTCGGTACCTTGACGGTTCTTTATGTTTTTTGGGTCGC
>JAYJLV010094564.1:0-12713 GCA_036873485.1 Torymus texanus | reverse complement strand
CGCCAGTGCCTTGTATACATTTGGCAATGTTGTTGGTGCGCGAGAGAGTCGAATTTCAACAAATACGAGGATATCGCGAGACAGGCAATTTCCTTGTCACAAGCCTTTGATTCTTAGTCAGAAAATTACTTGTAAAAAAATACCAGAGAAATCAGGTGATATCTCAGCTGAATTCTCATCTGAAAATTTTTTAAGTTTCGTTACATGAGATTTTGGCATGAGATATCAGGTGATTTCTCAGCTGAGATCTCAACTGAGAAATCATCTGAGATTTTTCAGTAGGGTTAGGAAACTACTAAGCTAGAGAAAATCGTTTATTATTGAGCAACTTATGTGTTATTTTCGTTAATTGTTGAATATAGGATTTTCGGACAGAAATTTTCTTTTTCTGTTGGATTACTTCATAATGTAATGTACTATCACTCTAGTTAAATAAATAAATAAACTGTTGTACCCATATTAATCAAAAAACTAATAGCAGTTACAATTGATTCCAATTGACATTATATTTTGCAGAATATTTCTACATTGATTAACAATAAACAATATAATTTACTGAGGGATATAAGAAGATATAATGTATGTGTAACATTACATAAAATTTTTAGAAATGGGTCAATTCAACTTTTGTCTGTGGTAGTTCAATCACAATCTTTCACTTTATGTAAAAACGAATGCAATAGAATCTATTTTTTTTTAGTAAAGCCCAACAGGTCATTACTTTATTATATTCAGAAAAAAATTTTGTTTGAAATGGTTGAAAGTTATACAAAAGTTTCTATGCACTTTTTGAAGAGCAAAAAAGTCGTAACAACTATTTTTGGGTCATGTTTTAGTATATCCAATATCTTCAGCTAATCTAATTCCACCGTTTATATAAAATAAACCTTTCTTTGATTCAGAACTGTCATTTGCTTTTATTTATTCTCTAAACTATACAACATAAGAATAAACAGTGCGAGGTTTATATACCCGCAAGCTATTCCCCTCTCCCTTTATAAAAAATTACTGTAATTATTTCATTAAACATTGAAAAATTAAAATGAAAGATAAATTTTAACTCGTATAAGCCATTGAACTAAAGCGTTGAAATTAGAAATGAATAATTGATTTATTTAAAAAATCGGTGGAAGAGAGTAGAACATTTGAGAAGCTTCCGGAATACTCTATCAACATCAGGATTTTTAAACTTGTGTACATGGTGGCTGGATCACTATGAGCCAGCTGTAACGGCATGCGAACTCAGCTGTATTATTAAACACATGTTCGGGTTTAGTCATACAGTTGTAGGCACATATTTACTATTGGGCCTTTTATATGTATTTGAAATAAAACGCTATATAAGGCAATTGATGTATCTTATAATAGAAACAAATAAATTTTAATGTTGTAGTATCGTTGAACACTTCACAAATTTATACTCTGAAAATAGTCTCTTTAAACTGAGAGAAAAGTAAGGCTGGATTGACCGGATACTCAGGCAGTTTTGGCCTTAGCATTTAAGCATATGGTTTTAAATAGAGTCTGCCTTAACTACAAGTTGTTTTATCCTTGTAAACAACAAATCGTGGGCGAGCACCATAGGTCACGTGACTTTCTTTCTGTTGTTTTTTCTGATACTTCGGCAGAAACTTCCGGTGTCTGCGATTAAATCTACTGTGGAAGTTATAGGCTAAAACCACATGTGAATTCACCGCAATTCGAGCCTTATTTTTTTCTCAGTTTATCTAAGTTTCCTATTAATCCGAGTTTTAGTGAAATTATATTTAAATTTTGTCATTTTTAGGTAATTAGATCAGGAATAAATGAATTGGATATTGTAGAAAACGTTTTGCGAAATCTGAATAAAACATTGTATAATTCATAAAAATTCTGATTCAGCAGTCATGGAAAACTAACATAATATAAAGAAGAATAAATTGGAATCTCTAAAGAAATTGAATTGTTTTGACAATCATGTATTCAGGATAATGAGAAAAACATGTTTTTATTCAGAAAATATTAATAAGTCCTAAAAAATACTATTCGTGTTGTTAATTTTACCTACCAAATCCTAACAGATTTTAGAAACGTTATTAATTTTTCAGCTTCAATCTAGCACGATAATTGATGGCATGGAACGTTACGAAAGAAAAAGAGAATAATTATTATGAAAGCCGTCTAAATCAAACTCTTATAAAAACGTGCCAATAGGATAACAAAAATATTTTTCATAAATAATATGCTTTTTATATTGGGGGCTTGAAAGTGCATTTCAATAATTAATGATTTAAATTTGTAATGCAAGTTCTTACGGTAAGTGAACAGTCATTAAACTTTGTAAATTTGATTCGTTGATCCGATATACTCATTTAGAATCTTTCTTTATATACAAAAGTCAAGTTATTTGCTAAAACCTTATAATTTTACGAAAGAGAAAATTGTTGTACCTTAAATACCAATAATTTATGGAAAAATATTCCATTATCTGTATTTTCTTAGCATATTATAATTTGTTTGCGAAGTATAAGCAAGTATTATTATTTTAAAGTGGGCCGCTGTCTCGGAATTTTACATAATTTTTTTACTCTACAATCGAATAAATATTAAAAGCAAATATAAAAATCACAAAATTAAAAAAGTACGTAATTTTAAAAGTATTACAACTTGATCAATTTATAAAATACTCAGATGATTTTTTCCATTGTGATAAGTTTCATCTAACTTTGAGCAAAATTTTGTCAAATATTAATTTATTAAATCTCTATGTTTTTACTGAAAATATAGTATTTTTTCACATGTAAGAAAACTTATTTTTTTCAGTAGTGTCACGTATAAGGCAGACTTGCCGTCTGCCGGCACGTGTCGCGCTCGATCAGCGCGGCGTCAGATTCATCATCTTCTGTCGACATCGCGTCGGCCGTCACCGGGTGTTTCGGCGACTAGCTGCGCTTTTGCATTTCTAGTTTCGGAGCATCCGGCCTTCCTCTACACATTTTCGGATAGAGGAAGTCGGTAGAACGACTGCCTTCGTCAGTCGGGAACGAGCAGTTGTGCGATCCTCTCTCTCCCTAGAACAACCAACTAGCAATAAAGGAACCTACGTAACAGACTGGTGGCAGTGGTGTATACCAAATAGACCCTACGGGTCAAAACTTCCACAACTTTTTTAGAGAGAAGAGACGATTCCCGACCACTATAAAAAAGTGAATTATTTTTACGCGGCACAGCTATTTTAATTACTTCACACGGAAATTGCGAGCATCGTGGCCTTCTCCGGAGAGCATGCTGGGATTCACCATATTACTTAATGCCTGAATCAGACTGTAAGTATTTTTTCAATTATTTTGTTCTTCCATTTCTTAGTCCCCTTGGGTAGAAAAATATATACTTTCAACCGAATTTAGACGGCGCCAATTTTTATGCATATATACACATTTACCTAACATTATTGCGTAAACTTATTTATACCTGTATTACACATACCTTGATATGTACATAAATTTGATTCTTGTTGGTCATAATTTTCGCACATATATTTTATACATAAATTTTATACATAAATTTTGATTATACATATTATTATTTGTTACTACCAAAAATACATTCATCCAGTATGGCCTTTTGAAACTTGTTCGCGAGACCAAATAGCGAGAAAAACCTAACTAATTCTTCAAAAACGGGAGCGATTAAAAAACATAGCACATCAAAGTATTGGTTTACTAATTCACTGACCTTACAAAAGAAAATAATTCATCTATACAGCCTTATATTACAGCCGATGAACTTACTTCGACTATACGTAACTGACCGACCGATATTAAATCTAAAGTACTTACAACATTCTCTTAACGACGACGAATTAAAAGTTATTTTACGCGAAATTCAAATACGTGTCGGCGCGTTAAGTTTACAAAGTCCAGACGCTACTCAGATTACTCCTCGGCAAACGAAACTGCTACAACGCCTACTTCAGCACACAGCGCTTTACGTTATGAAAAAGATCCTACATGACCACTGGAAAATAATTAATTTTTAAATTCTCTTAGCGACTCCTTCTCACCTCAATCCACCTTGCAACCCTCTTGGCCACCCCTTCAATCTTCTCATCCAGAGAACTTCTCCTTACAATATACAAATACACCGATTAATTATCAGACCATGAAACCTTCTTTTTCGCTAAACAATGCGCGTTCATCGTATCTGCAGAGCACAACTGAACCCCCAAAATAGGAATACTTTATAGATCGTTGGCAGAAACCGAATAAATCACATATAAACATTATCAAACCATCTATTTCAATAAATTCCCTTTCAAAACCTTCAACCCAAATCCCTAATTTCGACGGGAATTCATACAAATTGCCTCTATTTGGCGCGTTTGTTCGGAAAATTTTACATAGGTTTCCGAATAATGAAGAGGATATTCTATTCGGATTAGCAAATAAATTAACTGGACGCGAGAGCGATGGTTACTTAGCAATTCTACACCAGTATAATTCGGTTGAACGATTTTTATCGGACTTAACAATACAGTATGGCAACATAGTGTTCGCAGACGACACAGTAAAATTAAATTTGTTCAATGCCGACCGGGAGAATTCATTGGTGATTACGGATTGCGGGTTCAAAAACTTCTCAAGTGGCTCATCACAATTTATGATTCCTTCCCCGACTTACACCCCGCGGGAAGAGCGATTCGTAAGCACGCAGCTGAGCGACACGCCCTTGAATATTTCCAATTACGGCTCCCACCCCCTCTGGTCCACCAAGTTAGATTCGAAAAGCCTACTTCATTGCGGGAAGCAATTCATTATGTCAAAATACGAAGGCAGGCTAAAGTACGCAGACTATGCGGAGACAATTATGCACAAAATGCTTATACACAATTCTAGAGAGAGTTTACCTACATTAGCCGACAGACAAAAATCGTATGCACAACAGCAAGCCGCAATACTTCCCCTTCCGCTACCTCAGTAGCCAATATTATAATAGCAAAGGCCGAACTAGAATGTACTTATTGCAAAAAACCAGGCCACGAACAGCACGAGTGCCTGCAGCGTTATCATGTAACGACAACTTGCAAATTTTGTAAAAGGAAAGGCCATATATGGTCAGAGTGTCTTATACTCCGCAGGCTTATTAGAATGGGCGAGGTTAGCATAGAACATTTTTGCAACGCTGCCAATTGACTGAACAACAATTCGCAGGATAATAATCAACGTGGCAGTTTTAAAGGTCGCACCTATAATATCAGTAATAATAATAATTATAGAACTCATAATAACTATAAAAGCTCTCAAAATAACACCGAGAATAACAGACGTGATTACAATCAGCGCGCAGATAAGTCTTCGAATAAGCAGCCCGAAAATGGCGACTCCTTACCAGACAGCTAAGCCTCGGCAGAGCAGAACATAAATGCAAACTCTAACACATCGCAAGGGATTAATAAATCTTCGTATAACCCCACTTCAAATAGCAAGAACTCAACAAATGCCAATCATTTAAACGCTTAAGCTGCTTGACACATTCCTCAAGTGTTGAGCAGTCCAAATTAAAAGAAGGTAAACTCAAATTTATTCGCACCCATCGTTTGCTTTAAAAGAAAGCATTTTAAAGCCGGCCAAGTAAAGTTTTATATAGACACGGGCGCGGACATTACAATTATAAAGAACAGTGCTATAATCGATATTAATAATTTAGACGTTAATAATATTTTAAATATAACGGGTGTCACCGCCGGCGTAAGTACGATGCTCGGCCGAACGGATATTATTTTGCATAATTCACCGTACGAAATGCACGTAGTCCCAGATGATTTTCCGTCTGAGACCGATGGACTCATCGGCTGGGACCTACTGATTAAATACGGTAGTCGCATTGACGCCGCAGAAAAATCTTTAATACTTTTTAATAATATTACTTTTACCGTTCGAGCAAGATGAGCGTTTTGCAATACTCGGTCGCATGCATCGCGTTATCTGCGTTCGTACGTCAAAGTCTGGTCCGGATGCTGGCTGGCTACCCCTAATGAATCTAGGCCCAGGCATTTTTTATGGTAATTTTATAGCCAAGAATAATGACGGTATGGTTTACGCCGAGTGCATTAATACAATGAAGAATCGGTCGATATTCCCGTTCCAGAGGTTGACCTTATCCCTTGTAATATTATAGCAGATAAAGATAGTGTCGATGAGGACGACACTTTTAGAAATAGTAAAACTTTAAGTCTCTCACCAATTAAACTATTATTTACGGAGACAGCGCGGAATATGCCAAGTAATGAACGCGAAAATTATGAGAGCTCACATACTGATAAGAAAAAAAGAGCCGAGAAGATTTTTTCCTTAGTCGACAAAAAAGGCTGTAACGGAAAAGAAATTCAACATATTAAGGATTTAATTTTCGAAAATCTATACATTTATGCATTAGCAGGAGAACCACTCCCTGCTACTTCTCTAATTATTCACAAAATTCCCACTACCTCTGACAAGCCGATACGTGTTCGCACGTATTGCTATCCCTTCGCTTTAAAGCCTTATTTGGAACAAGAAATTCAGAAATTATTAGAACAAGGGATTATTGAGCCCTCAGAATCTAATTATGCAAGCCCCACATAGATCGTTAACAAAAAGCCGGAGCCGAACAGCTTATCCCCTCCCATTTACAAGCAATATCCTAGAATATCTTGCATCGGAAAATTATATAACGGCGATCGACTTAAAGCAAGGGTTTTATCAAATTATAATGGGTCCCGCAGAAGCACACAAAACAGCCTTTACTGCTCTTTCGGACTGTTACGAATACAAGAAATGGCAACGGGGTTAAAGGTGCCCCGACTACTTTCAGTATGGCAATGGCCTTAGCCACAGCAGGTCTCCAAGGAACCGATCGAGAAATTTACTTAGACGATATTATGACTTTTGCCGAAAATTTGAAGGAGCACGGCAAGAAATTTCGCAGGCTCATTAAAAGACTTGAGAAGGCCATCCTAACTGTCGAACCGAAAAAAATGCCAGTTTTTAAAACGAGAAGCACACGTCTTAGGTTGCATCGTTGGAAACGGCAAAATGCAAACTGATCCAAAAAACATTAAAGCTGTTAATGAATTTCCAGCACCTACGAATCGGAGGTAAGCCAAACATTTTTTAGGCTTAACCAGCTTCTATCGTCGTTTTATACAAAAACTTGGCAGAAATCGTTTACCCGCTTCAACAAATTTCCCGATAAACAAAAAAATTCGTACGGGGTGATGCGGAAATAAAAGCTTTCGAGACCCTGAAAGAAGTCCTTTGCAACGCTCCAGTTCTCGAGGCTCCAAACTTTAGCAAGCCCTTCATTGTGACAACTGACGCTTGCGATTATGCGATCGGCGCTATTCTCAGTCAAGGAATAATTGGGCAAGATCATTCTTGCATTTACGCATCCAGATGTTTGGAAGATAGTAAACTGCGGTACCCAACATATGATAAAGAACTTCTCGCTGTAGTCTTCGCTAAGGAAAAATTTCGACCATATTTATATTGCCGCAAATTCACAGTTATTACTGACCACGAGCCTTTCAAACACTTTCATAATTCAAAACAGTCTGACTTGCGTTTCAATAGGCTCAAAGCGTCCTGGCTATACCTTCGATATTATCTATTGTCTTGGAAAATTAAACGAAGCTGCCGACGCTCTTTCGCGAAATCCAGCAATAGCCGAAGGCGAAGAAAAACCAGAAAAGTCTCGACTGGAATTATACGAATTAGCTGACAAGCAAGAGAATGAAGGAAGTGGTGTCGAATTGGATACGCCACCAGCTCGTATATTTAACTCGCGCGTGATTATGTAAGAGACAAAAGTAAAAGAAGCGATGGCAAGTTCTGATGAAAGCCAAGTCCCTGTAAGTAAAATTTTAAGACAAACTCCATTAACTCACACTGATAGCAAGGACTACAAAATTAAACCCCCTATTATTCTTAAAAAGAACTAACTCTTGGTCGTTCGCAATGAAGAAAATAGTTTCTACCTTTGCCAAACTAAACGGCAACTAAACAAAATATTAGCAAACGAAATAAAAAATTAGTATTCGATTCTTACCCAAATCGACGGCGATGAAGATTTATACCATAAAGATTATTCGGATTCTTTTTTTATGGGTGCATTTTGTCCAAGGTAAAATAAAATAAAATAGAAGATAAATACGAAACAAATGAAAATAAGCTTTTAGAGTTCTTAAAATTTTAAAAGAATCGATAAAATGAGCACTAAAAACAAACCGAAACCGAGATTCTGAAGCCAGAAAAATGCGGTATTACACAATAAACGCAAGTATATTAAAAAATCTAAACCGCAGGCAAAGTAGCCCACTATATAACCATTAATTATAGAATTAGCGAAGATGTCAGACGATGAAGAGCAAATCTTAAGCCAAGCAATAACTGACAAGAAGTTGGCATACATGAGAAACGACGATCACTTACAAGAGGGTATTGTTGCTAGTAGCACAGTTCTAGTTGAAGATCAGCAAATACCATTGCCACATAAGAAGTCAAACCGTCCCTTAAAACCACAATATCTTCATCGACCCCCTGTTGAGTTTATAAGAACAAAAGAAAATCTGACTGATAATATTACCATCCCATCGGAACCCTTCGAAATTATTAATATTAATAACGACACTTTCGCCAACGAAAATTCATCTCCGAAATCTTTTAACTCACCTCGCTCCTTAATTAATAATCAAGTTTTACACGATCAAAACCCCTCCGTCCCAAGCCCGCAACAAGAAAGAATTAACCAGAATTTTCGTTTCTTAATGACCAAATTCCGCAATTAACAAATAAAATAAAAGGTCGATTGGTTGTAGATGTTAATGAGCGCAGCGTTTCTGGCAACAATGCCATCCAAATAAATATATGGAAAATAGACCAGGAAAGCCCCTTAACATCAGTCCTAAATGACGAAAAAAGGAAAAAAACGCGGATCAGAAAGAGCAGAGACATAATTACGCACCCAAGAAAAGTTATTATCATATATGGTAGGTACTCCTAGAGTGTATCACAGAGTTTTCTATGGACTCATTCGAAGCTTCGCCTCTCTACGGAAACGATATCCCAGGCGACAATCGCAGTACCCCTAATAATAATTTTGGTTCAAAAAATTCATCCAACAGATAATAATAATCATAATAGCGACATGGATATAAGTTCCGACGAAGAGCCCGAACTTACAAATAATCAAACGGATATTAAAATTAGAAACCATGTCAATGAAACTCCCACAAATTTATTTGAACCTAAACTCCCGAACATATATCGATTATACACGCAAAAAGATTCTTGTACCGAACCAAATTGTAGTTTAACACGCTCGGATGATATTCTTGATACACCACCTGGAAATTATTTATTTTACTGCTTTATTAAATTATGTAATCTAAATCTTTCAACGGCAGAACTAAAAGAACAATTACTAACGTCGTCTTACATCGAACATTGTAGTTTTCCGGAACATAAAAAGAAATCCTGTCTTCACAAACACAGTACGGTGACGATAATTGTATGTTATTCTGTCAAAATTATTTAATTAAAATGTTTGTGTACAGAAACATCAATTTATCAAATGGTAACGTGATATTTTGTCATTTCATAATTAACAACTCAAAATTCATTCATTTACACCTAACTGGAAAACATTATACCCCGTAAGAATTAACACCAGATGTACTAGTGCCATCCACTATTACGAGATGAAGGTCACCCGAAGAGTCAGCAGTATTATAAAGTCATCATAATATGGACGACGACGTAGTAGATGATAAGGACGATAGCGTACCGGACGCAGCATCGCTCTCATCAGTTGACAATACTCTCGGCGCCGTTTCACCTAGTCAGAACGCGGAGGCGTCTCAAAATGTGATAACGCAACTGAGACCCCATACAGATTCACTCAAACATAGCCTTACTGTTAAGGGGGTATCCTCGTATAGATCGATCGATAAATCAATATTTTTTTATTACATAAATCGATAGTATAACATTTCAATAATATGCTGTTAAAATTTCAAAGTGAAAGTCGCAGCGGTTTCGATGCTGTGGCTATTTTCTTAAACGTTGTACGACGCGCTGCCGGCGCGCAGCGCAGGTAGGCAGGTGCGCGCTCGAATACAATAGGTGCCCCACTGAGTTTGGGTCTTCGAGATACTTCACAATTGTACTGTTGCAGATGCTATTCCAATTTCGGTTGTATTAGTGCGTATACTTGTGTAAATCAGAGCATTACTACAGTCTAAGCCAACTGAAAGTATAGGTAGAAAGGTTCATTTCGAAGAGTTTTACAATAGTTGGCTCAGTATTCTCGTAGCTGTCGATTAGTTCACTGCTATTTTGCGTGAAAAATGTCGTCTTACCCTAAAGGTGAAAAGGCCGGGAGGTATCGTGTATCAGAACGCAAGCGTTCTTTTCAAGGAAACCAGCATACAACGGAAACGCGCGAGCCAAAAGGTGCTAGTGCAAGTGCCCGAAAATTGTCAGCAGCATCTACTGATGATGTTTCGATTGACAATGATCATCGGTACCGCATAATCGAGTTTGTGACAGTTTTTACCGTGTTGAGCGAACTATTGGGCTGCAAAAAATGCAAAGGAGGGGTGAATTTCAAGGAGGCTGGGCATCGCGGTCTCGGTTGGAAACTAGTAATTTCATGTAGATGTGGTGACACTCAAGTGAACTCTGGCCCTTTCATCAATAACGGCTTCGAAGTCAATCGTAGAATAGTGTTTGTGATGAGACTTTTAGGTGTAGGCTTGAAAGGCCTCAATTTATTCTCAAGTTTAATGGACTTTGGTGCAGGATTAAGTAAAAAGGCATATGATGGCATATTGGAGCATATACATCAAGCGTCGAAGATCTGTTTTATGAGTAGTCGCCACAGTGTTATTGAAGAAGAGAAGAAGCCCAACGAACAACAAAATGACAGGCCACTTCTACAGTTAAAAATATCAGGCGATGGATCGTGGAAAAAGCGTGGCTTCTCATCAAAAATTGGTGTCACCACTTTGATTGCGTATGAGAGCGGGAAAATCATTGATTTAGTCGTGAAAACACCCAATAGTACGGCTTCCTTGCTTGGCCAGTGCGTCGGCTCTTTCGTTTCCTTTCCATCCAGAGTGGCCTGGTATCCACATCAGATTGACAAGGTTTTCCTTTCCCAGTGCTGTCAGTGAGGCTTTGGTTTCCATCACCAGCTTAGAGTTGGTGTTGATTCTCGCAATAGCTTTCAAAGCAGCCTCACTGTTCGAGCAGATCCATACTGTCTTACCTCTGACACCCGTATTGATTATAACCTCCGCGCATTCTTTGATGGCGAACACTTCTGCCTAGAAGACAGTATTGTATCCTTCCAGGCGTTGACAGAAGCTGTCCTGGAGCCTTGTCCCGCAGAAGCCAGCTCCTACCCCCTTTACCACTTTGACCCATCGGTGAACTAAATCTCACCGTGCTTGGGCCGGTGTTCCTCCTATGCCTTCCGCGCAGGGATTAAGATTTTATATCGTCCATTCCAGGCGGCAAGAGGAATGGTTTTGTCCTGTGTTTCCTTCGAGAGCTCACTCAGTGTCCTTCCAAATAGCACCTTATGTCTATTGCTATTTATATTCCATGCGCCTGTACAGCTCAGGCGATATGCCGTTTACATTGCTTCAGTCTTGACTTGCAGAGCCAGGGAGGGCAGACCAAGCATTGCCCTTATTGCGGCAGTAGGGGTGCTCTTCCTGGTGGCTGTGATGCTTCTCAGAAAAAGACCCTGCCCGCGGTCCAGCTTTGTGCGGTCTGTCGCCCTCATCGTTCTGGCCCACCAGACTACAGAAGCGAATGTTGCCCGAGGTGCAATGATGACGGTATAGATCCAGTGCAACTGCCTTGGGCCCAGTCTCCATCTAGCACCTATGGCCCCTCTACATTGCCAGAAAGTAGATATAGCCCTTTAACATTTTTCATCCAGGTGCCTATGCCAGAGTAACTTTCTATCCAGTAATACGCCCAGATATTTAGTACACTCCACGTAGGGTATCGCTGTGTTGCCAATCACCATCTCCCTCAGAGGACTAATTTTGTACCTTCTTGTGAAGATAAGTGCCGCTGATTTGTCCCCTTGGATGCGCAGTGATTTATCTCTACACCACGCCTCCGTTATCCTGAGAGTCTGCTGCATTAGGTCCCTATACCCTACCACCTTAATGCCCATCTCGCTGAGTACCCGCAGTAGACTGTCTACGACGAGGCACCACAGAAGGCGGGATAGAACCCCACCCCGACCAGGCAGCCCTAGAATCGCCGAGGCGCTTTTACTGATGCAAGTTAATTTGATGGATGTTAATGTGGGAACCAGACATTATTGCTGATCCCCTCCTACCTCATCCTTCTTCTCTTACCCCTTTTCGCCTTCTGGGGTTTTGGTAGGCCACCTGAAGGTGACTTCCCCCGTTCCCAGGAACGCCCTACCCCCTCGGGCCTTTAGCACCCCCGCGGACTCCACGTCGATTGCCAGGTAGAGGAGGATAAATGAGCCTCGCTCCGAGCAACGATGGATCCGCCACTTGGAGGTGCCCAACTCCGGGTTCTGTCGCCCCAGGAGCTTGACCAGTTGACTGGACTCCTTCTTCGGCGGCGGTAAGGTAAAAGTACCCATTATGAAACACTTCAAAAAGTAGTCCCTATTATGAAACGGTATAATACAAATTAAGATAG
>JAYJLV010094563.1:0-38558 GCA_036873485.1 Torymus texanus | reverse complement strand
TAAATACTATACTCAAAAAATTTTTTGAGTGATTTTGGTAGAATACGCAAAACATATCGACATTCTAGAATTACGTCAGTATATCACATGGCGTTAACGTTTACGAGTAAGTATAATTACTATAACTACTTATAGCTAGTTATAACTAACCTTTATATTACAAGCGTTCATTTTTATAAAATTTAAATTATTACGGGAGATAAGTGCTTTTGAACATTATTTATTATGAATTATTTATTTATTTATTAAGTTTGGCCTTAACTAAAAAATTTTGAATGTTTATCAATATTTGTTTATTTTTTTAAAATAATTGACCCTATACAAAACAGTTTAGACTATAACGCGATTCATTTTATGAAAATTAACACACTGCGCAGTACAAACTTATAAGTCAATAGCGCCGTCAAAACTGCAACACTCCTATTCGAAAAGCTCTTCCCGCTCTTTACACGTGCGCTTTGATTCACTATCCGAGATGCACACACATCAGCTGATCACAGGTCACACGACATTATATTGTTCAACATTTTTACAAGCAAAACTATTTTTAAATGTAAAAACAATGACACTTTTTCAAATAATATATATTTAATTAACATAATAAGCAACTTTTTTATTGTTAAAAAATATTTTGTATAGACATCAATGCATAAACAGCGCCACCTCACGGCTGGGTAACAGAACTGTTCCGCTTGTTCTCCGTTTCCCGTCCCGTCGTCGTCGCCTCGTCGGTCCGTCCGCCGTCGGTCGTCATCTAGCATCTGCGATCTGCACGCACGCTCGAAATGAGTAAATGACTTGAACCCAATTGTATTTGCATTAGATAGGGAGGCAGAGTGCGTATAGGCCGTCAGGTCAGGCGTCATAACGCTGCCACAGAGAGAAAAAGCGAGAGAGAGTGAGAAGACGTATACACAAGCGCGCAGTCGTCGTCGCCAAGTCCTGAGTTTTTCTTCCTCGCCTGTTCATCCTCTCTCGTCATCTCATTTTTTTCTTCCGAGGGCGAGCGAAGCCATCGCGCTGGAAATGTTGCTGTAACAAGTGGGTTTGTTTATACGTGCAGTATATAGATACGCCACTATAGAGAGAAGCGAGGGAGAGAAAGAGAAAGAAAGACAGAGGAAAGCGGATTGCATCGAGGAACCCGAGGAGTCAGAGTCGCGTACACAAGGAGTGAGAGCAGATAGTCAGCAGCGATGGCTGGAATCAAAGGTTAGAGCATCACCAGGATTTGTTTGTTGAGATGGGTGTGTGTGTGTGTATATATATATCGGTGTATAGAGAGAGCAGACGGAGAGACTGGCGAGTCGATGTCTTTGACAGCGGCTCTCTTCTCTTGGTGATGATTGTTGTGATTTATTTATAACCTCCAGTCTTTGTTACGGCTCTCGAGAGATTTTTAGACTCAATTAGTAGTTTTATTGACTTTGTCCACTGCTACTTCAATTTTGATGAGTGTTAAATAATCGTATTTAGTGGTTCTTTGTTGTTTGAAATTGCAAAGTTGTTCTAATGTTTTTGTACTTTTTGTTTCATGATGCTGCTACTACTGTTTTGGATTGCCACTTATAGCGTAAGAAAATTTTTAATTATTATCATTGTTATTTTTTTATCAGTCAAATAAAATGTTTAATTATGTCTTTTTTAGGCTTGTTACTCTGGCTTTTGCTGGTTCAATTGGTATGACATTTGTCATACTTGGCTGTGCGCTTCCATCATACAAGTAAGAAAACCTTATAAAACTCCTTGTATATGTCTACTAGTTATTGTAAATGGTCTAATAAAAATATATTTATTTTAGAGTCTGGTGGCCATTCTTCGTAGTATTATTCTATATTTTATCGCCAATTCCTACATTGATAGCAAGACGTTACTCAGAAGACTCTGTATCTTCAAGTAATCCATACTTAGAATTAGCGATATTCCTTACTATGGGGTGTGTTGTATCATCATTTGCTCTTCCCATTGTGTTGGCACGATCGCCAATGGATGTGCCAGTTGTAAGTGTACATTACCTATTTCGTTACTAACTATAATACAGTTTTATCGTTTAATCAATACATTACAAATGTTACATATATAAATATTTAAATATTACAGATAAAGTGGGGAGCTTGTTACCTGACATTAGCAGGCAATGTAGTGGTATACTTGACCATTCTTGGATTCTTTATGGCATTTGATCATGATGAAACTGACTATAGCATGTGGTGATGTGTTTGAGAACTTTGTACTTATTTGTTATGGTAAAAATTTTTAACATTACATAATGGTTTTCAGTGAGAAATTATTCAGTTTTTTATAAAGTCATAAAATTTTATAATAATATACAAGTTCTGTGATTTTTTTTGGACTTACAATTATTGTATTTTTTAGATTTTGATACAAAATGATTGGCGACAAGTGAGTGTGTGGACTGTCGACTGACTGATGGTTATGCTTTTTATTCTAAATGCATATAACTCACTAAACACTATTAATATGTAAAATGTTGAAATAATTCAACCGTAATACTCCAGTCTATTTGTATTACCACTTTGAATGGAACATGCATACACAATTCAAATCAAGTAATTGTACTATATTTAAAAGCAGAATTAGCAGCTTAACAGTGTTTTTAATATTTGTAGTATCATTGTGTAAATTTGTTAATGTTGCATAAAATCATCTGAAAAACAATCTTTATTTACATTACACTTTGTAATTTTTAGATTGAAAAAATCTAAAAAGTTTTATATATTAATGAAATTTATATATAATAAAGAAATTGTGTTACAATTTATTTAACAATGTGTCTTCTAATTCATTAATAAAACCTTATATAAGTTTTTTTCATCCTAAGAGATAAGCCTTTACATTTAAATATGGTTAGTCATAGACTTATATAATGATTTTCATGACTTCTGGAAAATCTACATCAAGGAAACCGTATACAGCAATGTAAATTATTTTTATACATAGCATTAAAATATTTTGAAGTATTTGCATTATTAATATTCAAATAATAGAGAGGGAAGTCACGTGGTGTCGAAAAATCAATATGGCGCCTATATAACCATACGCTCATATATGTATATATTGATGTCGGCGTCGGCCGTCGCTAAGATGAAAGTTTTTGCGTATTGATACCAGTTGATACCAAGTACGTGATCACTGTTATCAAACAAACAATAGATGACTCACATTATCACGCATATAATACTTGTACACGTTTCTGTAGAAGTGATAAATAAGAAGTAGATTGATAAGTAACCATACAAATCTAAAATGGCGAAATACATTTGAATTCATAGAAAACCCAACTGCGGATTCAATCTGATTCGACGCCGCGACCGGCTTGGCACTTGACAGCGACAAAATGCTTACGTTCTGCCTAAAAAGTAATCCAATGAAATGAAAGTACTTGATTTTCCACAGAATTTGTGATATTGATATTTATTGGTAGAATAATTTTGATAAACTAAAGAAAAATGGAATCGACGGAGGCTTTTATGGAAATTTTTACGAGATCTTGGGAGGAAAGAAATAATGATGCACTTATGCGAATTTTGAAAGAAGCACCAGCTTATTTACAAAATATACCTCAAAGTGACAATGGTACATGTGATAATACTAAAAATAACAATAAAAATACTTTCTATATTCTGTCTTCATTTATAAATGTTTACATTGTTTGCAGAAAGAACTTTAGAAATTATTTTTGATGAAAAAAAAGGACTATTCAAAGTTATTAAAACTTTTTTGGGTATGCAGAAAAATCAACTATTAAATTTTCAAGGATCATTAAAGGAAGCTTTTACTTTTCTACAATTTATCATGGATACTTTCAAAAAAGAGTATGAGCCATACATACTACAAACAAAAGTATTTATATCATTTTGTTTTTCCTCGGTAGAAATTTTAAACTTTTTAATACATTTTTAATAATATTTGAATAATTACAGGAAGTTAGTTTTTACTGCATGAAAACTGTCTGTTGGTATTATGCAAGAAAAACAGCTGCTGAAACATTGAAAAAATTAATAGAATCATTTACATATTATGATTTGCCACTAAATGACATTGTAGATTATTACAAAAATTCATATTTAAGGTACTACACGAAGAAAGGTAAAATAATTAAATAAAAACTTTATTAGATGGTACATTATTTAATTTATTTTCATTCATAACTAAATTACAAAATATATTTTTTTACTTTCAAGACGGGTGCATATTTTATATTGTATTAGGAGCTATAGCGAAATCTTGTCCTAAAACAGAAAATGTATCTAATTCTATTGAGACAATATTTTCTCAATTACTTAAAGATTTCAAACAACAGGTACTATACAATATTTGTTGTCTTTTTATGTATATTGTTTATTTTAAAAATATTTAATTGTTACAGTTTAAAGAAAACAGCAATAAACAACCGGAAGAAATTAGAATTTATCTTGATTGTCTTTCAGATATATTAACTAATTTTGTTCCATTTGAGGAAGAATTTGAAAGAAGAGCCTATTTTGAAAAATTCTATTTTTATCTCTTAAAATTATGTCAACCTAACGGAGCTCAAAAAACAATAAGGAGCAAAGTAATTTATATTTTAAATTTTCACATGAAATATTTCGCAACATTTATTTTTAATGATTATATGAAATGGCATACATTGTTAAATGCTATTTTAGAAGAAAATGAAAATTATACTATAATAGGTGCATTAAGAGGATTTTATGCAATGATGGCTTCAACTCTTTTACGAGAAAATAATCTAGATATATTTTTGGTAAACAATTTTTTCAATCAATTATAGTTTTTTTAACAATAGTAATGAATATAATATTATTATTTCAGTACTTCAAGAACTATTTTATATCAAATCTTTGTAACGAAGAATTATCATCTCATAAAGCACGTTTAATTATTCATGGTTTTGGAGATTTTTCTGCTGTATATGCAAAATATTTACCAACAGAAACCTATGAAATGTTTCAAATGATTACTATCAGAACATCATCTTTTTATGCAAAGTAATATTTTACATTTATTATTTTTGTTGATTGAAACAAAATTGATACAATTTTATTTTAGGGAAAATGAAAATGAAAAAAATTTTGAAGCAACTACAGATTATTTGAAAACTTTATCAAAAATTTTATATTATGTACCAAATGTTTCTCTACATCAAGTCAATGTTATTACAGAACTCACTATACATTTGACTAAACGATTTCCCGAAATGAAATTGAGAAATGACAATTATACAACAAGTGCATTAAAAACAACTTTTGTGAATATGAGTAAATTAGAGAAAAAGCTTCAACAAGATTATTTTTATACTTTTTGTGAGTATGTCAAGTTAATGCATATATACTGTACTGTTGTATGTATTTAATTTTGCACTAATTTTTAGTTCGTGAAGGAATTTTATGGTCTTGTTCTCATACACTACTGGTTGACATAGAGTTGCAGCAAGAATTTCAAAAAACTTCTGAACAACCTATTAGTTATAAAAGTTATTTACCTCTCTGGTGCTCTTTATTTAACATCGATAACAAAGAAGAATATTCTAAAGGTTTAATCTTACAAATTTTTAATGAGTTTGTAAATGTTTTAAAGTCATTCATTGACAAGTTAAACCTGAATGTGACTATCCAAGAAAATAATTTTTTTTCTAATGATTTATTTTTATTGAAAGCAGATAATGAAACCGATTTCCGATTTTTCATAAATCTCGTTGATTTATATGTAGATGTTTTCGACAAAGTAGAAGCTGTTTTATTTCAAAATTGTTTAGAAAAATTACTAATTTACTTGATAAAATGCTCCTACAAACATCCACTGATATCTGGATTTTACAAACTTATTGAAATTATATTTAAAAAGCCTGATGTTTTTGTAGATTATGAAATGGATCTTAACCAGTCTACTCGTGAATTAATTCCCCAATATTTATCTGACATTCTTGAAAGTATTTGCAGATTTTCTGGAGAGTTACAATTATCATGTATTTATTTAATTTTTAATACTCCATCATTTTTCATGAGTGACCTAGTTAATCAAACAAGCTCAGTTTTTAAAATTGCTTTTGAAATTGGTTCAACTGATCTTTCATTGGCATTTTGCGCACTTGATACACTGGAAAATTGGGCAAAAGATTCTAGTATTCATTGTTCAAATGATTTTTTAAAAAATGTAGTTTTTTATACTGAACCATATCTTTCAAGTGAAGAAAGCTTAGTTGATCTACGTCAAGGTATTGAAAAAAAGAAAAAATCAAATATTAAAAATGCAGCCACTTTTAATGGTGATGAAAGCTTTGAAGCTTTGCAAAAAAGGATATTACTTTTTTATGGTTCAATTGATTCAACTGTACTCTTTGATTTTGTTCACGAAAAATCTATTCGTACAAATGCCACTTGGAATAAAAAGAATGATTTGCAGTGTGATTTACTTTTTCCCGATATTCGTGTGGAAATGCATTTTGACAAACTCATTCCAAGAATTATTGAACTTACTAAAAGTGGAGATCGTAGGACGAAAATGTCAGCATGTGAACTATTTCACACAATTATTACAATTGTTCTTGGGAAAAAGTTAACTGACCAGTGTTTTGATAAGAATTTTTGCAATACTATTATAAGACTTGGATGTGATCCAGATGATGGTATAAGAAATTTGTACCATCCATTTGTAATGCAATTAATTCATTACTTAAGCTCAAAACTAATGACTGAATCTAGAATACCTCAAGATTTTGTAGATGCATTATTTGAAGGGTTGACTGAAGAATTTAATCCATTTTTAAGAGATTATTGTGGTATTTATTTAAAAGAGTTCATGGAATGGTCCATTAAACAATCCACTGAAAATTATTCATCTAATACAAGAAGTATTATTCGCAGGATAACAAATTTGGCTCTTTACCCGTCAAATAAAAAACGCTTGGCTGCAGCTGTGGCATTTAATCACCTGTATACAATTCTCAGAGAGAATACAACAGTTGTGAATACATATTGGCTGGAGCTTTTATATGCATTTGTAAAATGTATGGAAGAATGTAATGACATACAAATTATAAATGCTCTCAATCATATAGAAAAAGTTATAAAAGTAAAACCAAACCTTTTTAATGCTAAAACTAGTCATAGAAGAAAACCTCCTGGTTTCCCTGATGAAACTTTAAAGGGTACTTTGACATGGTTGTTTGATTATTGTGGTTCTGCAGATACAATGTGTCGAAATAAGTGTACAGAACTTTTTGAAAATATTAAAGAACTCATTGCTGACTATCATTCTATTGAAAATAATCTTGTGAGTAATATTAATGGTATTATTTCAAAAAATTTAAAAGACGATTTTGAATCCTTTTCGGTCAGCAGTGCTAAAGGCTTCCTAAGAACTTTGGATTTTTATATATGGATTTTTAAAAAAAACATTTTACCAATTGAAAATCTGAGAACAAATGAGACATTTTTGAAAGGAGAACAAACTTTTTTCCAACATTTCATAAAGTTTATTTCTTTAATTGTAAATGGAAATATACAAACTTTTGTTACTTTGTATTGTGATGTGCTGACAGAGTCAGATAAGTTAATCACATTAACAAATGAAATTGTATTAAAGATTTTAGAATTTCTAACAATTATAATACTCGAAAAGGTAACTATATATTTGAAAAAAAAAAAAAATAATGTTCACAAAATAATAAATTTTTCATGTAAACATCCTGTTTGCAGGAACTTTGGTTAGAAAATATTCCTTGGGGTGATAATTTATATCTCTTAATTATTCATTGTACCCTGTTTCCAAGTAAAATCGGATTAACTTCCAAAAAAATGCAGATCTTCGAAAAATTACCTCATCATCTCGAAAGTTTGTTGATGATAATGACGAAAAATTTACCAGAAACGTATCTGACAAGCTTGCAGAATAAATTCATTGCTGAAATGAAGGAAGAGTTGTTGGAATATGCCGAAATTCAGGAGATTGTAAAGTTAAGAAAAAATATAAGCGAACTTCAAAAATTCGTCAGAGGATTGTCTATATTGAAAAAATGCGAATTTATCGATTTTGCAAAAGAGGTATGTACCACATATTAGTTTCCAGAAATATTCAAGTTTAATCGTATATTTATTGTGTTTAGCTTGATATTACGGTGAGTTCTGTAACAGAAAAAATTACTGAGATCTTCCAATCTACAAAAACCGAAATAATGGGCACTGAAACGCCTAAAATCCTAGATAAGCAAGTTAAAGATTATCTAGATGAATTAATGAAATTCTTCTTAAAAGACTGTCAGGTACACATCATTATTTTTCAAATAATTATTGTTCGTTTGATAACCATTCATAATAATCTTCAATTCCAGTCAGAAATAGTTGAGACTGTAATCAGCTTGATCCTAAACAACGGTTTGCTTACAAAATCAAACGGCACAACGATATCCCATGGTGAGCACTTTTTAGAAACATTTAAGGATCAGATATTCCGATGCTTATTAAAGAACTCAGTCATGACAATGAAGATATTCGATGAGCTGTTCATCGAATTCCCAGACCGGATGTTCTCGCTGGTCGAAGACTTGTTCATATTTGCCCATCGCGAACGAGTGCCCGAATCTGAAGCTCTGGCTAATACGGTTATTGATCGGTGCAACGAGTATCAGAGGGCGGCGAATGATTTTGAAAGAAGGAATATAAAGTTCTTCAACATCAACCGGCTAGCTGTTGCCTTGAAGGCCAACCCTGTGGAGGCAATAAAGAAAGATGGATTACCTAATGACTTATACCGATGGATTTTGCAAGAGCTCATGTCGGCGGAAAACCTAGACAAGAAGTCGATGATTCTTAAGAGTTTTCTGATGTGCCTCACGAACGAGGAAATGTTCGAAGCCAATCATGAGCTTATCTTTGTTTTACAACAGCTAAGGGACGATGATAGCAAAGTCTGGTTGCAGAAGCTCGAATCAGACGAGCTACAAAGGTTCCAGGTGATGACGTGCTTTCAGGTGCTGCTGAAGATGTTGCCAGTCACTAAGTCCATTGTCGTGTATCAGACGTGTATGAAGTTCTCAGCGGGAGCTTGTAAATTCTTAATAAAAGATAGCGTACGGGATTATCTAAGTCCTTATTTCGCTAGCATTACCGAAGCAAACGCCTTGAAGTCCCTCCAACGTGCTTACAATGTCTTCATGGATCTGAAGTCGTGCGAAGAGAGACTCGACGTTCTACGATACTTCTTACTGCCGTCGATAGAATTGAATAAGAAGTCCGTTGTTGAGAAATTCTACAATGAAAAGTGCCAGGAGATAGTTAACTACCTTGCAGCAAAATCTGAGGACCTTGGCACAGCCGATCGTAAAAAGCTCCTCGTCACCAAAATCGCCGGTTACAACATGTTCGAACTCATGTTCGGCAGGTTTGAATTCACCTTCCTCACTATCAAACACCCTGTTACCAAAGTTGAAAAACCGCTAAACCAGTTCCTCGCTCAAGAAACTATATCTAACCGCTGTTTGTCCTCTAAAAACGCAGATGACAGAGAGATCACACGGCTATTCCACTGTGCTGCTATGAACTGCTGTATCACTCTGTTCAGTCTGAAAGAAGAGGAAAAGTTTTATAAATATGTGTTTCTTGAGGACAGAGCGAAGAATCAGTTTGTTTGGGAGAAGATCGTCGATTGCGAGCGTCAATACGAGTTGCGCCAGGCACCAGCGACGTTGCGTCTAGAACGAAAGAAGTTGATCAACATTCGTAAAAGAGCCACGACAGGTGATGAGCTTGAGGAGCTCACCTCTAGCTACTTCCACAGGTATAACCTGATGTCGCTCACGCTGCTGGAGGATATTCACGCGTATGACTTCAACGATACGACTCTGCTGGCGCAGGCGAAAGTCACTGGCGAGAAAGATTGTAGACTGGATTTGACCTTCGAGAACGACCAGCTAAATGATCACGAATGCATGCCCATGATCACCGGTATTCTCGTGCATATGTTTAATACCGAGATCGTTCCTCTGCCGGATGACAGCCAAGACAATCTACCTGATTGTTTAAAGACCTTCAGAAATGGCTTCTCCACAACCAAAGATAACGCGCGGTTGTTCCTGATGAAGGTCGTCAGTAACTGCAAAGCCGCATTTATACCCTATATGAAGCCGTTCTTCGTAGCTCTGGCCGACACGGCATCCAACTACCTGCGCAACAACCCACTCAACTACGTCGTCAGGGATATCCTTGTCATTATCATCGAGTCCAAGTATGTCATAGCATCAGATACTGAGAAGAAAGTCGCGCAGCTTCTGATAAACAATTTCATCGAGCGCATACCCGACCAGAACAACGCCATCACTAGATACAACCTCGAGATCCTCGAGAGCCTCTGTCAACTCTGGCATACTCAATTGGATTACCCTGTCAACATCGACGACAAGATAGAATCCAATCCAGACCTTGCCGTCAGAGTAATCCTTGTCCTCCTCCGTACCGACGTAAAGGCTTCAGCCTTATGCTCTCGGCCGGAGATCCGAAACCTCATCCGCGACGCCATCCAGCACTGGAAGGACAACGAGTTAATCGTCTTGCAGAAGTTCGAGGCTCTTGGGCACCTTTTGCGCTTCACCGACGACACAGTTGCCTGCGCCGATGAGGTAGCACGATTGAAGATACTGTTACAGCAGATCGATAAATCAAGCAAAGAACGTTGCGCCAGGTGTGCCTCTGCGCTCTACCGGGGCTGCCGTTCCGAGAGCAAGTGTAAAGATCTGTTCACGTTCGTTAAGCCTAGCCGCGTAGACGACGCGCACAAACCTGCCTGTCTCGAGCTCTTTCTCCAACGGCTACCCGATATCGAAGCAGAGGCGCTACCGGTGGAACTTCTGCTGCTGGATCTGCAGAGACTCCTGCGTGAGCGAGTACTGGGCTGTGAAGGCCCGGCGTTGCGTATAGTGGAACAGCTGGTACCCATATTACCTGAAGCTGAGCTAGAACCTTACCTGGACCTAGTGGCGACTTTTACCAGCGCATGCAGCCTCTTGGAGCACCGACGCCGCGCTTACTCTATTTTCATGGACGTACACACCCGGTACCAGACGCCCCATCGGTTCTCTGCTATCGCCACTCGTTGGCTAGTCATCGGTGTGGACGAACCAGCGGAAGATCTTCAGCAGTTTGTCTTGAACTTCTGGCGGGAACGTGTGCAGCTGCCTAACACCTGTTGCGAGCGTATGCAAGCACTGCTAGATGCATACACGTCTGAGCTACGCGCCAGTTTCCCCAGGTTCCTCTGTCTTCTCATGCTGGAGCTTACGAGCAAATCGAAAGAAGACAAGCGGCCGATGTTCACTCCTTTGTCGGACTGTACGTTCAGGGACTATGAAGTGTTTGTACCAAGGAGAAGGAAGAATTTAGGATCTATGGCCCCGTTGTTCGCTCCGTCGCTGGCCAGTCAGTTGAGTCAGGCGACTCAGTACTCACAGCTAGGTCCTACGTTCGGGGCCACTGCTAACTGGATGCGTATACTTGCCACCAGAGACTTAGAATTCGAACCCACCATTGGAGCAGTGAATGAAGGCGCGTTCCTTGTTCCTTCCCAAGTGAAGAAGAAAAAACTACCCGATCCATCGCAGAATAGATTGTCGTATAGGCTAGCAGCGCCAAATACAGCGGCCGAGGCGTCGGATGTGTTCAGCCAGCAGCACGTGCAACGGCAGCGTGAGTATCGGGAGAAACGTCAACGTGAAATGGACGAGCGACGCAACGGTGCCAGAGTGTACCGGAAGTATCGGATCGGCGAGTTCCCCGATGTCGAGATCACTCATGCAAGCTTAGTCGAATGTTTGCGACAGGTGATTATCAAGGACTGGCTTGTGTGTAAGGACTTCGCTGTCGCGCTCATCTGTAGCTTAATAGAGAAGCTCAGGGGGTTGGAGGAGTACCCGAGCTTCATGGACCGCGTGTCAGCTACAGTGGAAAGAGTCTTGAAGCAGCCGGAGGTAAGCAACAGCTTCGCGCCGATTGTTCTTGAGGTGGCGTTAAAAGCGAGAGACGTGGAATTGAGACCTGACGCCGTTGCTAGGATGTGTAAGACCATGGGATTGCATTCGTTAGGGATACTACTGCTCGAGGAGGAGAGTATTGAGAGGGAGAGGATGAAAACTGAGGAAGTGCCGTCACCAGCGGCGAAGAGGGCGAAGCTGACGTGTTTGCCGACCGATAAACAGAACTGGATCGAACTCGCGAATCTGTATAAAGCCGTGGCTGAGGTTGATGTGGTGAATAGCATCTTTGCTAGGAAGAATCTCTTTTCCGAGGAACTAAGAAAGGCAGCGCTGGCACAGGCTGAAGGTAATTGGTCGGTTGCTAAGAGCAATTACGAATTTGCCAGCGAGATAGCTATGGACTACGAGAAGGAGCATTGTTTGGAAGGTACGCTTGAGTGTCTTAGTGAACTGTCCAACTGGTCGGAGATAAACAAGAAAATCGAGACGATTCTCAACGACAACTACGCGTCAGTCTGGTCGCATCCACGAGCTGCCAACTTGCTACCTTGGATCTTCCGTGGACAGCTGCACAAAGCGTTGGATGACTTTACAGCGAACAAAGACCTAGAGAACGCAACGTTTATCGATGGCTTCGATGACTGGATACGTGGTGGCCGTGAAGCTGAACTCCGACGTGCTCACGGCGAAGAAATGGCTGTACTTTATGCCTGTGGTGAGAGAACAGAGGAAACGGCGAGACATTGTCTACGAGCTAGACTAGACGGCCTACGCGAGACCTGGACGCGTACTAATGTCCTTGAAGAGAAGGAGAGGGCGAGAATTTTACTGAAGCTCAGAGGTTTGAGGGACGTTAGCGAGTACGCGGAGACGTTGAAGGCACAGGATCTCGAGCAGACGACGATGGAGTTGCTCGGGTACTGGGAGAGAAGGGTACCAACTGTTGGCGAGGAGCTGATGTATTGGAATATGCATGTCAATTATAGAATGGCATTCGCTCATCTGCTGCATAAGAAGCTGGGTGATTGTAACGAGGATTCGAGGTAATTATGTTTTGTTTTTCATATTTCTTCTTTTTTAATTTATTATGTTATGATAGGGAATATATTTATTATAAGGAAGAAATGTAAATTCCCAAGTATAAAAAACGTTTAAAATAAAACTGATTTTCTCTGAATTTGGAAAATATTGTTTGCTATTTAAAATTTTTTTTATCTATTAGTATTAAATAGTTGTTGGTATATTTAAAGGTCAAATTTATTCTAAATTACATTTATTTTTCAGCGTTTTCAATCAAATTCTGTTAGCCTCTGTCAGTCAGCGTATGGCAGTCGCCGATCTGGCATTGAAAAGACGTAACAACAACGTAGCGAAAAAGCACACGCTACGAATGGAGAGAATTGTGCACGAGATGGACGACGACGACGAGGACTCGGCGAAGCTGAAGAACGACTTCACGCTCATGGCTTCGAAGTACAAGTTCATCTGCGGTGAGCTAGAGACGAGTGCGAAAAAGAAGTGCAACTATTACGTGAGCTCGTGGCAGATTGCGGATGACTTGATAAACGACGACAATGCGAATCTGTCAACGAAGATAAAGGCGAAATACCATCTGTTCGACTTAACTACAAGCTTAAGAAGCGCTGTAGAAAAGAACATAGAGCTGTTAAACCTGGTGATGAGCAACGAGTTTGTGATGAGCAATGTGTCATCGTCGAGCGAGACAGATGACATCTTCGGCGCGTTGAACGCTTTCAGCTTTTCCAGTCTAAAAAGCGTATGCGGAGCAGGCGAGGGCACGGCGATGGCCGAAAGCTACGCGAGATTCGGCATATACTGCTACAGCCTCGTACATGAAAGTTGCAGGCCTAATTTTACCCTTCAGCAGGAATTCATCTCTGCCATCCTCACAGCTATGAGTCTAGGTTCTCTTGAAGCTGCGCACTACTTTCCCTGTTTGCTCAAGTACGAGTACTACCGAGATAACGAGCAGGCCATGCAGGTGTTCTCCTCTAAAAGCGAGGCAGTGCCAAGTTGGTTGTTCTTAGCCTGGCAAGCGCAGATCATGTCGTACCTTGGCAAGCCATTTGCACAGATACTAATACCGATTGTTAAGAGGCTGATAGAGGATTATCCGAACGGTGTTATGTATAATTTCAGACAGACGTACGAGGCGTTACCGGAACTGAGGCAAAACGCTGAGATTCGTGCTATGTACGACATGCTGTTCGGGGATAAGAGGATGGAAACTTTCTTCGAGGCGCTGCACCGTGTGTGTCAGCCTGAGTTATTCGCTAGGCACCACTTGATGCAGGCGTTTGTATCTAAAGAAAATTTCTCAACAACTTTGAAGTCATTCTTTGATACAGTATACCCTGTTGAAGATAAAGAGGATGCACTGCAGGGACCGCTTTACAAAGTGCTGGAAAAGTTCAAGCCCGAGATTGAAAAACTGAGGAACATGGATTACGAAGCCGCTCAGAAATTAGCGTTGAGCATCTCTGAGGAATTATACAAGTCGATGAAGAAGAGGCTGGCGAACGTAAAGAAGATGGCGCTGCAGCTGAAGGACTATAGTCCGTTCCTCGGACGATTCTCCGAGCACGAATTTGAAGTGGAGATGCCCGGGCAATACACTGGTGACAAAAAACCACTGCCAAGGTATCACATAAAGATTCTGAAGTTCGACAGATTCATTAGGATAATGGAATCAAAGTGCAATCCAATAAAGATCGGTTTAATAGGGAACGATGCCAAGACGTACGGATTTTTAGTGAAATTTGGAGAGGATCTGAGGCAGGATCAACGGTTACAGCAGATATTTAGTATAACAAACAAGACGTTGGACAACGATGCCAATTGTAAGCAAAGGTACCTCTCGATAAACACCTACAACGTCGTGCCATTGTCGACTTCCTTAGGCCTCATCGAGTGGGTCGACAACACGAAATCGCTGAAGGAGTTTGTCGAGTTCTCGCTACCGAATAGGGAGCTCATTGAGAGCACAGCCGGCAAGTACGACAGCTGGATTGCTAAGGCTGGAAAATCCAGCCAGCGTAGTCACAATTACAAACAAGCACTAATAAAATACACTCCGAAAGATGTGATCGCAAAGATGAAGGAACTCGTAAGCCAGTTCGACTGGGACTGCTTCCGCAAAACCTTCATCATGCTCAGTCCATCCCTCGATTGCTTCGTCTCTCTACGCCGGAACTTCATCGCCAGCTACGCCACCATGTGCATAATCCATTGGATCACGGGCGTCGGTGATCGGCACTTGGAGAACATGCTGATAGAGGTGAAGACTGGGAAATGTTACGGTATCGATTTCGGTATGGCCTTCGGCGCTGGTATAGACCAGCTGATACCTGAGCTCGTGCCGTTCAGGCTGACGCCACAAATTACTGGATTGTTTAAACCCTTCGACGAGCAGGCACTGTTCGGAATAACGATGACGCATGTATTGAGCGCTTTGAGGAACGAAAAGGGACCATTGCTGGCGAGCTTGGATGTCTTTGTTCATGAACCACTTGATTGGAGTGGACAGATTAAGAAGCAGATTTTGGATGACAGTGAGAAACAGACAGGTATAGGTTTTTTGATTCAGCGATTAGATTTTTATTTATATATATTTTTCTTTTCTGTAGATGTGAAGTGGTTGCCGAAGAAAAAGATTGCGGTTATAGAGAAGAAGCTGAATGGAGCTAAACCTTCGACGATTATGGTTGAGGAATTGTCTAATGCTCATGTTGATAATGATGAGGTCAATGACTATTTTTCTAAATATGAGCATATAATCAATGGGACTGATTCTTACCACATCACAATGAGATCAGTAATGAAAGATGCCGCTTTAACAGCAGAAGAGCAGGTATGGTTTTTTTTCTATTTGAAAAACGTAAATTTTATATAATTTTTAGTTACTATCTTACTTTTTATTCTAGGTGCAATGTTTATTGGAGCAAGCCACAGACCTGAACGTCTTAGGCCGTATGTGGGTTGGATGGTGTCCGTTTGTATAAGGATTATTTCTAATTGAATTATACTCAAAGTTTATATTTATGTAAATATTTTCCATTTCGCCAACTTTTCCATTTCTTAATTTAAAACTTTGGAAATAAAATATTGTTTTTAATATCTAGAGTAATCTTCTATCATCTATTATACCTATATTAAGATTGAAATTATCTCATCGTTGTTGTCCGTTTTAAATTTCCATAAGAAAAATTTGTGTGTGATTAAAACAGTATCATTATAGGCGTTTTTTAATGATTGGACATTCTTTTACTTATTATATTGTCTATGGAATGCGAAAAAATTTATTACACAATAAGTGTGCCTTAAAATTTTTTTCTCTATATTTTGAAACTCTAAATATAGATTTTCTGTAAAATCACTGATAAACGTATAATTTTTCGCCCTCTTTTACTGTATTATATAAAACATTTATTGGTTTTTCTGCAAAATGGTATCGTTTGAAAATTACATTGAATGTTAGTAAGCGTCAGCGAGAGAGAGGAATATTTCGTTAGTTTATTATTAACATCGCTTATTATATTTTAATTCTTAAAATAAGTTTAAATTTTAATTTTAAATTTGGTGTACTGTACGGCTGATCTGTAAGAACAACTACTTTACCGACAGTGACTAAAGGAAGTTCAACAAGTGACACTGGCGTGGAAGGTTCTTTGTATGTATTGTGATGGTCGTGCGTGACAAACGTCAACATAATTTTCTTTTATTTTTGTTTCTCATAATTTGACAAAAAAACACCACAAATTTCTGATATGTAACGGTTATCTACATAAAGTAGAATTCTAAGCGAAATATTTGACGCTCCTATTGTGATAAATAATTTTAGGGTTAGTACTTGATACAGATAATTACTAATTAATGCGTTTAATTAGGTTCTCTTTTATATGACCTGTTTAACGTTGATCTATTATTAATCAGTACCTTTTTATAACATAACAGGCACTTAATGATAACTTTCAATAGTGCAGGAAGCACCAATGTCCTTATCTGATGACTTAGTCTGATAACAATAAAAAAATAATCCAGTTAACAATTGTGATAGGATAACAGGATGTCGAAATTAAAATCATCAGCCAGTGTGAATGATGACTCTCCTGAGGAAATCATTGAATTGAGTGAAGGTAAATAAAATAAAACATTTTTTTTCTTTATGTTATGAATATTTTTAATATCACTATCAATATGTTTAACAGCAAACTCTAATGGAAATTCGCCAAGTGCTAAAATAAATATAGATTTTACTGTAGATTGTACTGAGGCAAAGTGTAAGACTGTTAAACAAAAGAATAATGCTAGATATGAACAAAACTTAACAAGAGAAAAAGGTAACAGTAAAACATTGTAAATAAAATAAAATGATTTCTTTAATATTTTTTAAATATTTCACACATCAGAAACATAATAACTTTTTACAGGGACTGAAAGTGAAGATTCTGAAAATAGTGAAACAACAAATTTAATCTTTCCATACGCAACATTAAGGATGCCTCCAAAAATATCTCCAGAAGCTATAGAAGAACAAGCAGCATTGATTGCTAATCATATTGAGCGTAAGAATAAGCTAATGCAAGATGATCCTGTATCAGAATTATTAAGACTTGAAATGATTAGAAATATGCCACAATGTTTAACTCTCAAAAGATCAGTCAAAGCCAAACTAACATTGTCGGTGAGTCAAAGATCAAAAAGAAAACCAATAGGATATTGGAAAAAGTTACGTTACCAAATAAGTATGTCTGTAACAAAGGTAATAATTTTAATATTATTTTATACTTATATCATAGAGAAATTCTCAAATAAAATGTTTTCTTAAATTTCTAGATGAAAATAGCTTTTGATGAAATAGGATCTTCAATGGAACTGTGGTACCAATCGATCAAGACAATTGAAGGACATTTTGGTAGTGGAATAGCAACTTATTTTAAATTTTTAAGATGGCTGTTTATCATGAACACAGTTGGCTGTGTTTTAAGTATTTGTTTCATTACAATACCGCAATCTCTATTGCAGTCACATCAAAATGTAACTTTCAGTGCCCAAGACTTATTATTAGGAAATGTAAGAAATAATAACTAAACAATACTCTCAGAAAATTGCTTTATTATAATTTTACTTTTGATTCTAGGGTATTTTTACAAACAGTATTATGTACTATGGTTTTTATACGAATGACACTATAATGGTTTCTTCAAATGTTTCCTATGACATGCCCTCAGCTTATTTTACCACCTTTTTAATTTGCTATATTTTTACCTTTATTTTATTATGTTTCAAGTGAGTGTACTTATAATTTATCATTTACACTTATTTCCAATTCCATTTCACCAAGAACATTATTTTTATTTCGCTATCTTTTTCTCTGTCAATTTTCAGAGTGGCACGATCCTACAAAAAGTGTTATATTGAAACGTCGGGCGGTGCTTACAATCGTTATGCAAATAAAATTTTTTGCAGCTGGGATTGGGGAATCTCCTCGTATAAAGCGGCTAGCTTACGCTCGGCGTCGATTTATCGCGAGCTCGAGGAGCTTTTGTGGGAATCCAAGCACTCGTCTAACTCAGTCTCTTGCTCGATGAGGTTCTGGACGCTTCTAATCAGAGTCGCCATGACCACGCTCATATTTGCAGTTCTCTGCGGAACAGGTGGCCTATTATGGCTACTGCTTAACGAGCATCAGGCCGACGAATCGAATGTGCTATCGGTGCTGATAGCACCGATCGTTATGACTTTGATTGTCAATCTGTTTCCGCCACTAATATCATGGTCGGTAAGTCAAAATCTCGCATAATGTATACACGTATATATACATTATTAAAATTTAAAAAAATTAATGCATCCATTTCAACAAACTAATCAAACCAATATTAATTACCACTCCATGTCCAGGTAAAATATGAGAAATACAATCGCGACCGAATCGCCTTCTACATCACGATGATCCGTGTCTACTTGATCGCCTTCGTCGCCGTATCAAGTCTCCTGGCATTTTGGCTTACCCGTGGTGTGCAAGTAGGCTGCTGGCAAACACGTCTTTCCCAAGAAATCTACCGTCTGGTGCTTCTCGACCTGGTCGTTTCAATCTTCGGCTCGTTCCTTGTACAGTGCATACGCTCGGCTGGGCCGATACGTCGTCTTCTTGGCCCACCCACGTTCGACATAGCACGCAACACCCTCGGCCTTATTTATAACCAAAGTCTCTTCTGGCTGGTACACTATTTCAGCCCGCCCTTGTCGCTGATAGTGTTAGTCAAGCTGCTGCTAACGTTTTATGCAAAGAAATGCGAGCTGCTTGGCTTTTGCGAGCCACCGTCCAAGTTTTGGCGAGCTGCGCAGACACAGACGTTGTTCCTCGCACTCACTTTCTTAGGAATGATCAGTGCACTCACGATGCTGAGTTATGTTTTCATCTACGTGGATACCAGGAGCTGTGGACCGTTCTCCGGGATGAATTATACCTGGGAGCTCGTTGTCGAGAGGGTATTTCACGTGAACAGAGAAAGCACATTTTGGAACGTCATCGGGGAAATAGCCAGTCCAGGCACTGGTATTGCTCTACTCATTGCCATGTGGTAATTTCTTTATATGGAAATTTTGTTTTTACGACATTGAATAAATGAACGTGACTAATACATCATATTCATTTACAGTGTGGCTGTATACTACTTGAGAGCGAAAGCCGAAGCGTCAAAGCAGATGGTTCGAATCTTACGAGAGATGCTTGTGTGGCAGTCGCGCGACAAGGAGTTTCTCCTCAAAACCTTTTCCTCGGCTAACGATCAAAGTACGTAATAGACATCTCCACCTTCTCTCTAATTTACCTAAACAAATTATAATTTATTAATGTTTACATTTACTCTTTGCAGACTGGCTGCGCCATCGGCAATCAACCAAGCTTCTGGCGGCGCATCTGGACGAGGAAGATCTAGTGCTAGATCGGCCCCAGGTGAACGAGCCTTCGACGAGTTATTGAGAAGTGATAGCATTTTCTTCTTTTTTTTTTACCAATGTAGACGAATTTATCAACGAAAAAGACTGGATGCCGGAATTGTGCCAAATCGAACAATCGTTTTTATAGATATATTTTATAAAAAAAAGAAAGAATTTATAGTAGACATATATAAATATATATTTACTTAAACATTATTACTATGTTTAACGAATTAATAGGAATTTTTTATATGATGTATATAAAAGATATGGATATGATTATTTATATATATATATATATATTTTAACGACGAATAAATATATAATTATTTATGAATATTTAACTATCTATTTTTCATTTTTAACTTTTTCAATCCTCTGTAGTCTTTCGTTTTATATAAAAAAATTATTATTTTCCGGCAAAAGAACTAACGTACCTTATAAGTTATATACCTAGAAGATAAAATATAAGAACTTATAAAGGCTTCAAGAAAAAGTAAACAAGAAAAAGCTTTATAGATTAATTTTTCTCGCATCACCGAATCCACCTCTATAACAATTGTGCCTATATAATCAACAACCGTCCAAGCCATATCAACCCCCGATTCACCCACGCGCACACCATATCCAAACAACTCATCGTCGTCATGTCAACACATTTCTCTCCGCGTCTACTCTCTCCATACAATTGCCTCATAACCTTTCACACCTCAATGGATGAAGGATGCCGATCTTCAGGCATCTGCGCGTATATGCGTTCTATGGAGCAGGCGCATCGTACGTCAACGGGACGTCGGCAACGGCTTCGTGCACGTATTCGGCCTCCGGTTGACAAGACGCCGAAGGTCAACATCCACGATGGAAACGGGAGATTGACGTACCCACCGGCTGATGTATTGCGAAAGCACGAGGAGGAGAGCAAAAAGGCTGAGGAGAGAAGAACCAGCAAGCTGAAAGATCTTAAGGAGAATGTTGTCAGTCTCAGAGAGCTGAAGATGAGGGATGAGATGGAGAAGGAGATGGACGGGAAGAAGTCGAAGAGGAGAAAGGAGTGTCATGATGAAAGGAGCGCGTGGGTTGACGATAAAGTAGGTCTTTTTTTGGGAGGTTTTTTGAAGTTGTATCGGTGAAAAGTACAATTAACTTGCCAAATTGTTCATAACAATTCAATTCAATGTAATTATTATAACTGTTCGCGCAAGTGTTAAAAGCATTATAACTTTTTTTTTCTAAAGCTTAAATCTTCATATAAAGAAGGCTTTTATGGATATGTTCTCTAATATCGGGTGTGGAATTATTAGATTATTAAATATTTAAAATTATTTGTTTATTTGTTTAGTTGTTATTAGTCTTTAGTGATGAAAATAGTTCTTCTGTTCTAAAATACATTAAATATTAAAAATACAACTAATTTAGTCAGGATTTGAAAATATGTTTTGAGTATAGTTTCAATTGATTTGCATTAAAGCAATATTATTCAACTAATCTTGTTAACCACATTTATCACTTGATTATTGATTTTCAACACTATTTCATATCTCACATGAAAGAATATTCCTAAAAAATACTTCTGTTTTTATTAATTTTCATTAATTAAAAGTATGTAAACACCGGCCACATATTACTTCTATCCGCAGCAGTATACAATTTTAAACAAACGTACACTACTTACATTTTCTCACACTTTTACCCACAGCTATCACAGATAAAAGAAGCTGATCTTCCCCGTACGATCGAAAGCCAGCTGGACGAAATCCACCTGCAATTTAATTTCGAACTTCAGAGTACCGCAGCTATCGCACCGGAACAGCTACAAACTATCTACAACTTGAAAACCTGCTGTACGTTCCCCGTTGAACCTTTTGACATTCGCACCATGATCGAGGTTGAAAGGCGTATTGTGGGAAAACTACGCGCTCGCGACGAGTAAGCCAATATCATCATTAATACTCTAATATAAATA
This sequence comes from Torymus texanus, assembly GCA_036873485.1. NCBI lineage: Eukaryota > Metazoa > Arthropoda > Insecta > Hymenoptera > Torymidae > Torymus > Torymus texanus. The sequence goes on along the minus strand of JAYJLV010094563.1, from coordinate 16,647 downwards.
AAATCTACATATATTAAACCATAAACTTCTACATGTAAGCTTTCAGTACTACCTAAAACTTATCGAAACCGAGGTATCACGGATTCACGAACGCGACCTTCGTTACGCCGTAGTGGACCACATGCTTAACGATCCTCTTCTAAAGGTTCAGTTGGGAGTGGATAAGGTACCGATTAATTGGCCAGTTTTTGTGGTACGTGCGCCAGTACCGTGGCATCAGCCAAAAATCACCGCGACACATTTCATGGAGCACGATCTATTCGTTACCAACGAGATTGCAAGGTGTATCAGACAAATCTGGCATGATAGGTGAGCGTTTATTTTATTTTATTTCAGTTTTGTAATGCTCAGTGTGGTTGGGTTAATGAGATCTCGTATGTGATATAATTTATATCTTATACTAGAATCTCATAGGAGATCGCATCAACAATTTTAATTATAATAATAAATGACTTACTGATATAATTCAAAAGAATAAATAAGTATAGTGTTTTAACGATTTTATTTATCTATTTTTATTTGTATATTGAATGTATTTATTTATTATTTTAAATTAATAATAAATTATTTAATATTTTAATTAAAATTGCTGATATTTATTTGAATAGATTTGTCTAAATTATCAAACATTTAAAGTCTGCAGATAAATAACAAAAAACCTTTTAAGTACAACACTGCTCCTCATTGCTTCAATTTTATATTCTTACAATACCGGAATTTAAAGCCAATATATAAAAATAAAATATACGTATATAGATCCCGTTTTATATTTGATTTTTCATCGTTTCTGCGTATAAACAATTCTTCCCATACCATAACACTATACACCTATCGCTTCCCATCTCGACCTCACATCACCCGAGCCCGCAGACACAGTCATATCCTGGTGCTCGAAGCACGTGAGATCGGCACGTTCCCAGTACCCGCGCCTGAGATCGCCGGCCGTGTCGAGCGTATCTGCGCTGCTGCTAAGAAACGTATAATCAGAGATTGGCTTGCTGACGTAGCTGAGCTCTTCCTTGAGAAGAAATATGCCTGGTCAAAATACTTCGATAAAACAAGCGATGCCTGCACTTCCTGGGTAGAAATGTATTTCAGAAGTATCAATAGCCTATTGTCGAAACAACTGAGGGAAGTGATCGTACGAACAGTGGAAGAGTTTAGGAATTTCTTGATAGGCTATGCTGAAGGCAATGCTTTCGATGAGGAGTACAGAGATCTTATGTTCATAAGGTATATTATATATTTTTTTTTTATTTCCGTATATACTAACCATGAAACGAACTTTTCTTCTTATTATATATTAGACAACCCTTCATGTCGCTAACCGTCGTCCCGGCTATAGGCCCAGATGCTACGCTCTACTGTAAGCCGAGTGTCCTGGACATGCGGAAAGTGTTAGCACGTTGCTTCAACGTCATCCTCGGCGTCTCATCTAATATCCCTAGCATTCAGAATATTCTGTTTCCTGAGATCCAGAATAAGGAATACTTGTTCCACGTCAGCCGTCATGAAAAAGATGTATGTATCTTAACGATGACATTCTTCCTGTTTGTTTTTTCCTTATACCTAAATTTTGTATATAGATACGAGCGATCATAGATGAGGCATTAAACGCTGTGACAGCGAATGTGCCAGGTCCAGAGGTGTATTTACAGACGTACGCATCGTATTTTTATTTACTCGATGGATCAGCTGAGCGGAGTCTCAAAGCGTTTATGGCGATCGAACCGGAGCCTTTTCTCAAGGATTTTGCTGCTAAGATAAATGGATACGACGAGCTACGACAGGAGATCTTTTTGTTTCGGAACAAGGTAAAGGTTATCGGGCAACAATCTGGTTAAAGAGATCGTTTTTTTAAACTGTACAACAAAATAATAGATGATTTCCAGTGGAATTATGCAAGCTTAAATATGTTTTATAATAAAAAAATATTTCTAAATTGTTATAAATACTAGAAATTAAGTAAACGAAAATGAGATAAAATAAAAATTTTTATATTTGTTTTGTATTAGATTTACACTTAAAACATTGCTGTATAGGTTTTTCTATAAGAACTCACGTACAAACGATCAACTTTGTGAATTTACTTTCTGAATTCGGTACTGCTAGACCTTTTGAATTTTTAATATTATGCTCAGTAACATTGATGTCTGTGAATTTCATTGAAATTTTTAGACATCATTATACATCACGATAACTTTTTTAATTTTGTACTTTACGTAATTATTTGGAATTGCAGATTCCCTTGAACATGGTAGAGATCGACTGCAGCGAGTTGAACGAAGAGCTAAGGAAGGTACTGTACGATCTGCGTTCCTTCGTTTGCGAGTATTTTCTCGACCGTGTACGTACCAACAATCGCGAGCTCTGCGCCAAATTTGATGAGATCGCTGAACGCATATCAGGTTAACATTTTTTTCTTCTACTTTTAGATATAGAAATGTTTCATTCAACAAAATTAAGTCTATTTTTCCGTAGGACTATGAATTAGAAACTAATTTTTATTTTTTTTTTTTGTTGCTTTTGCGATATTTATTGTCAGACATCTATAATACGTTTTTATTAATTTAATAATACCTGAATCAACTTCAAACCGATTAAGTCGTTATACAATTATTTCACAAATCAATTTCAGAAATTTTGTTTACAATAATCTGTAAAAAAAAAACCACTTTTATGAAACTTCTATGCAAATTTTCTTTTCTCTCCATACGCAGGCATGCCGGAAGTAACCCGCGACGTTGTCGAGCTGTACAATTACCTCCTCGAGAGCCGCGACTCAACAATGTTCGTCCTTCGTGCTCGTCTCTACCAGAGTGCAGAGCTGGTGCTTTTTCTAGCGAAGCACCGAGCAGATTTTCGTCCAGACGACCTGCAACTAAACACACGTGCGTTCACTTGGCCCCGCGAAATGGAATCCGCTATGGATCTGGCTGCAACACGGCTCAACATGCGCAAGGAGTTCGTTGAGGGTGTGTTGAAAAATCGAGGCATGGCGTTTGATGGAAAGATTAGCGCACTCCAGGCGAAAATCGAGCTGTTCAAAAAGAAGGATCCGCCTGTAATCACCATGGACGAGATGGTGAGCGCTGCCAAAGAGATCGAGGAAATATCGAAGGGTGAGATGTGGGAGTGCTTGAATGTATGTTGTTGATGATGCAATATTTTTTTAATTTTCAAAATTGGAGTCAGATTTAATTGTCAATATTAAAGAAAATTTTTAATTTATGTTATGTGTTATACTCCTATATTCATTAAATCGATGGAATGATTTACTTAAAGACTAACAAAATTATTAAATACAGAAATTATTTCATAAGTAATGGTTTATAATGAAAAATTTCCTTCGTGGTTACGGTAATTCAGCTAAAAAATTAATTGCTATGTAAATCGAGGAAAGTTTCACATACTTTATTCTCAAATCAGTTTTATACTGAATATACTGGATTACTCATTGCCAATTATTACCATCCCCTTTAGAAATGCGAGAGATTGAAAAAGAAGCTGAGGAGATCAACATCGAGGAATCCCTATTGGACCTCGAGGTCAGCCCTTTCCTGAACCTTCCCACGATGACCTCGACAGTGAACACATTCGACCAGCTCTGGCACACAGTGCTCGACTTCCACCGCAACTACGATCGCTGGATGTACGGAACGTTCGGTGACCTCGACGCCGAGGCCGTACGTGAACAGACGGAAGCCACCTGGAAGACCCTCTACAAGTTGTCAAGAGCCCTGACAGATCTACCTGCACCCAGGCGTATCGCCGAGATGGCGAGAGGCAAGGTGGACAAGTTCAAGCAGTTCCTGCCACTACTGGAAAGCATATGTAATCCTGGCCTGCAACCCAGGCACTGGGAGAAGATCAGTGAAGTCGCTGGTATGACGATCGTACCTCAACCGAATAGCACTCTCGCGGATATGCTGGAGTACGGGTTGTTGACCCACGTGGCGAGGTTAGAGGAGATATCTTCAGGAGCGTCCAAAGAGCATGCTCTCGAGAAGAATTTACGACGTATGCAAGACGAATGGCACGATGTAAATTTCGAACTGAGCCCTTATCGAGAAACCGGTGTACGCATCCTAGCCGCTGTGGATGACATTCAAGTACTCCTCGACGATCATATCCTGAAAGCCCAGACTATGCGTGGCTCGCCCTTCGTCAAGGCTTTTGAGTCTGAGATGCAAGCTTGGGAAGAGAAGCTCATCTCTATGCAGGACATCATCGACCAGTGGCTAGGATGTCAGGCTACCTGGATGTATTTGGAACCGATTTTTAGCAGCGAGGATATCATGAGGCAAATGCCTAATGAGGCTAAAAACTTCAGAAAGGTGGATAAGACCTGGAGGCTGATTATGGAGTATGTGGCGGAAAATCCACAGGTGCTGCAAGCAACGGGGATGCAGGATATGTTGCAGAACTTCAAGACTTGCAACGCCCTGTTGGATGATATTCAGAAGGGTTTGAATGATTATTTAGAGAAGAAGAGACTGTTCTTTCCGAGGTTCGTGCTTTACTTCTGTTCGGAAAAGTTGTGAGAAGAGATCGAGTTTCGTATTATGTTCAAGCATGTGATATTTTATCATTTTAAAAGATTTACTAAAGATTTAAATTTTTAAGAATTTATACTTAACTTGACGTTATCTCATAATTTTGAATATTTATTATTGTTTTACAAGATAACTAAATTTTTTGATTTAATTATTCACATTACATTTTTGAACATATACTACATTTTCTGAACAAAACGTAATCAAAGTTTGACTTCTCGATGTAACCTGTCGATGCAATCAATAATAATAATCATTTCTCCAATAGATTCTTCTTCCTATCGAACGATGAGCTCCTCGAAATTCTTTCGGAAACAAAGGACGCGCAACGGGTGCAGCCTCACCTTAAAAAATGTTTTGAGGGTATCAAAAGTTTACGCTTCTTAAAAGAGGATGAGATCGTCGGTATGCTTTCCGAGGAAGAGGAATACGTTCCCTTCAGCGGTAAAATTTATCCTGCTGACGCAAAAGGCATGGTCGAACGTTGGCTCGCTCAGGTAATTACCTAAAAAATGGTATTCTTACGAAATTAAGAAAATACATGATTTGATTAACAATAGGTGGAAGAGATGATGAAGGCATCGCTGCGTGACATCGCTCAGGACGGTGTGATTGCGTACTTTAGTACAGAGCGCGAGGAGTGGATTTTAGCCTGGCCAGGTCAGATTGTCCTTTGCGCCTCTCAGATCCATTGGACCAGCGAAGTCTGCGAGTCCTTCGAGAACAATTCTACAGCTGATTACTTAGCCAAATGCAGCGACCAGATCGATAAGACGGTGGCGCTGGTCAGAGGGAAGCTGGATGCTGGATCGAGAATCACGTTGAATGCGTTGATCGTCATTGACGTACATGCCAGGGATGTGCTGAAGCTGCTGGTAGAGAGAAAGGTGATGGATGTTATGGATTTCAATTGGATTGCACAATTAAGGTAGGATATGCTATTTTTTATGCTAATGCTGAAGTACATTAGCTACATACTTTGAATTACGATTATGATTGCTAGTGATAGGAGGATGTATTCCCTTTTTTCTTTCTGGTTTTATCAATTTCTACAATCTTCTATCTATGATCGACACAGAATCAAGTGTGAATTACTTAATAATTCTTCATAAGCGACGTCAATTAAACTAATGTCATTCACCAAAATCCTAGATACTACTGGCTCGAGGGCAGTGTCACGGTATCGATGATTACAACGGACGTAGAGTATGGATTCGAATATCTCGGCAACAGCACGCGTCTTGTAATCACACCGCTGACTGATCGTTGTTATCGTACCCTCATGGGCGCGTTGAAGCTTAACCTGGGTGGCGCACCTGAAGGACCAGCTGGTACTGGAAAAACCGAGACGGCCAAAGATCTTGCTAAGGCTATTGCGAAACAATGTGTTGTGTTCAATTGCTCGGAAGGTTTGGATTATGCGGCTATGGGAAAGTTTTTCAAAGGGTTGGCGCAGTCTGGTGCCTGGGCCTGCTTCGACGAGTTTAATAGGATCGAGTTGGAGGTGCTGTCTGTTATTGCACAACAGATATTGTCGATTCAGGTGAGTTTTTTTTAAGGTCTATAGGTTCATTAGAAAAAAGAAATTACAGAAATAATTTACAAAATTATAAAAGAATCCATTCATGCGATTTTATACATTCTCTATATTTGCAAATAAAAAAGGAACACATTAACTTCATACGTAACATTTTAAAATAGATGGCGATAACGCAACGGCTGGAACGATTCCTCTTTGAGGGTACGGAGATCAAGCTAAATCCGACCTGTAACGTCATCATCACGATGAACCCGGGCTATGCTGGTAGGCAAGAGCTGCCAGACAATTTGAAAGTATTGTTTAGAACTTGTGCCATGATGGTGCCTGATTACGGAATGATCGGTGAGATCACGTTGTATTCGTATGGTTTTGTCGATGCTCGACCGCTCGCTGAGAAAATTGTCCATACTTACAAACTGTGCTCTGAACAGCTGAGGTACGTAGTTTAAATTAATAGATATAAAATTATTTGTTTTAAAGAAAAGATTGAAATGTAATAATATTAGTAAGAGAGGATTAGTAATTAGTTCGTTTCCGTAATTTGAAATGCAATACCAATTTATGTGTCAAAATATCAGTAAATGATTAATTTATTTAGTTCTATATACAGAACATTTAAAAAAATTAACAAATTAAGTTCACAGAGCCATTACGATTACGGTATGCGAGCTGTAAAAACAGTTCTCGTGGCAGCTGGAAACCTAAAGCTAAAATACACAACGGAAAACGAGTCGATCCTCGTACTACGAGCTATTGTCGACGTGAACGTACCGAAATTCCTGGCACAAGATCTTCCCCTCTTCGAAGGTATCTACACGGATCTGTTCCCAGGCGTCAACTTACCAAATCCCGACCGTGACGAGCTTCTCGAACTGGTGAAAACGCAGCTGGAAAGAAGAAATTTACAGGCGACACCCTGGTATCTTGGAAAGATTATACAGATCTATGAGATGATCCTCGTGAGACATGGCTTGATGATCGTGGGAGAACCACTTTCGGGGAAGACCCAGGCTTATCAGGCTCTTGGTGATGCGCTCACTGATTTATCAGCAGTTAAGAATGCGACTATCAAGGAGATGAAAGTGTCATATAGGTATGAATGTTGTCATTGTTTACCTACATATGTTTTAAATCAATTAATTCTGCATCCGTTCCCCAGAATCATTAACCCAAAAGCTATTACACTGGGTCAGCTTTACGGTAGTTTCGATCCGGTTTCACACGAGTGGAGCGACGGCGTGTTGGCTAATACATTTCGCGAGTTCGCCCAGTCAATAACACGCGAACGTAAGTGGATTCTATTCGATGGACCAGTGGACGCCGTTTGGATCGAGAATATGAACACAGTGCTAGATGACAATCGTAAACTTTGTCTCATGTCCGGTGAGATAATCCAGATGACGCCACGTATGAATATGATTTTTGAACCTGCTGACTTGGAACATGCCTCACCCGCGACGGTCAGCAGATGTGGAATGATTTATATGGAGCCATCGCAGTTGGGATGGATAGCTTTTTTCGAGTCATATAAGATGCAGTTGAAAGAGAAACTCTTACAAGAGCAGGTAGAATTGATCACGGAATTGGTAGAGTGGTTGTTGCCACCGTTGTTTGCGTTTATTAAAAAAAGTTGTAGGACGTTTGTAGATATTGGCGAGCTGCATATGTTTACGGTAAGTCAATTATTAAACAAGTCTCTCATTATCAAATATCAATAACTGAGTTATATTTTAAAATTAATAATGTTTAGTATTTTTTCTGTTAATTTCGTAAGTTTTATTCAAATCTTTTAACTTTGATTACAGTCATTCAGAAAATTGTTAAGCACCCTTCTTGAAGGGGAATCTCAAGTTAGCACCGTCTGGCTACAATGCGTTCTCCTCTTCAGTATCGTCTGGGGCATCTGTTCAACGCTTGTCAGTGATAGTCGCATACAGATGGACATGTATTTCCGCAAACTTTTACTCGGTGTTGATGACGAGTATCCAAAACCAAAAGCCTTCAAGTTAACAAAGCAGCAGATGTTTCCGGAACGCGGTACCATTTTTGACTGGGTTTATGATAAGCGTAATAACGGTAGTTGGATCAGCTGGTTGGACACAATGCCTCAAGCGACGTTACCCGCACAGGCAAAAATCGTCGACTTGATTGTTCAAACCAACGAGATGTGCATGCAGAGATATTTCTTATCGTTATTGGTGGAGAGTTCTATTCCCGTGTTATTCGTAGGACCGACCGGCACGGGAAAATCCACAGTTGTGTTGGATTATATGCTGAGTCTTTCAAAGGGAAAGTTCGTACAGAATGTGATGAATTTCAGCGCTAGGACGAGTGCTTATCAAACTCAGGAGATCGTCATGTCCAAGTTGGATAGGCGAAGGAAAGGCGTTTACGGACCAGCTATGGGTAAAAGGTAAAATCTCCCCTAAGAATACATTATTCTATTGGTAGAATCCCATTTAACATGCCACTAATTTAAAATTTCCAACATGAAGGTGCGCTTTGTTCGTCGACGACCTAAGCATGCCGCAGCTTGAGGTCTACGGTGCCCAACCTCCTGTCGAGCTGCTACGTCAGTGGATCGACCACGGGCACTGGTTTGATGCTAAGGATACGAGTATGCTGCATCTCGTTGACATCCTCTTTATCGCAGCGATGCTACCACCGGGAGGCGCGTCTAACAGAGTTACCGCAAGGTTCTTGAGGCACATGCATGTAATAGGGATTGATTCGTTTGACGACGCTACGATGACAAAAATATATGGAACGATACTCGAGTGGCACTTTGGACATGGGTTCGAAGGCAGTGTAGCCAGGCTAGGTTGGTACTTGTTTCTTTTTGTTTGACATCTAATGTAATAAAAAAGTACTTGAATGAGTCTTAATTATTTTAGGAAAAATGGTGTTATCGGCAACAATGGAGGTCTACCGTAAGGCGATAGATACCTTCCTACCGATCCCCAGCAAATCTCATTACACATTTAACATGCGTGACTTCAGTCGAGTTATGGGTGGTATCCTTTTGGTACCTGCATCCAGAATGAAGGAACCGGAAAAACTCATTAGACTGTGGATTCACGAAGCGTATCGAGTATTCCATGACCGGCTTGTCGATGCGGACGACCGCGAGGAACTGTTCAAAATGGTGAAATTCGCGTGTTACGAACATCTTCGACAGCCTATAGATAAGGTATTAATTCATCTCCTGAATGAAGATGAGAATGAGGTTAAAAGCAGTCATATAGGGGACTTACTGTTTGGAAATTATATGGAGCCTGATGCCGATCCGAGGATTTACGATGAGATTTCTGATTTTAACGATTTAAATGTATGTTGCAATTATACAACAGTTATTAAAGTATATTTTCATTAAAATAATCGGAAAAAATCCAATGCACGTACTTTCAGGAAAAGATGGAATATTATCTCGAGGATTACAACAGCCTCTCCAAGACTCCGATGTCTCTAGTGTTGTTCCGCTACGCAATAGAACACGTGTCGCGGATTTCACGTATCTTACAGCAGGATAATGGCCATGCGCTTCTCGTTGGTGTCGGTGGTTCAGGTCGCACTTCCTGTGCACGATTGGCTACCAGCATGTGCGACTACGCTCTTCATACAATTGAGATGACGAGGACTTATGGACCCAGTGAATGGCGGGACGACGTTAAGAGTCTCTTATTGCGTGCTGGATGTGATGGGAAACCGATGGTGTTTTTACTAAACGATGGACAGATCAAGGATGAGTCGTTTTTGGAGGATATAAGCATGCTGTTGAATACGGGCGATGTGCCGAATTTGTATAACAATGAAGAAAAAGCCGAAATATTGGAGAAGATGTCGAATGTGGCAAGAGAGGCGCAGATGAAGGCACAAGGACCCAGTTGGTGGAACTTTTCTTACTATTTAAAATTTTTTTTAATGATTTTGAATAGCGTTGCTATTTGTTAAAAGATTCAAATTTTCGTAGAATTGAAAAATTTTTAAGAAACTAAGAAAATGTTCTTGAACATTTTCAAAGCCTTGGCTTTGAGAATATTAATCTATTTCTTTCATTTTAAACATTATAGAAAATAAATTATTATGTTATTATATTAAAAAACACCCTATTATTCTCACTACAATACATTACAGGCAAAGCAACGGAGACAAGCCCCATGGCCTTGTATGGCATCTTCACGGAACGGGTGCGTAAGAACGTGCACATCGTGTTGTGTATGTCACCGATCGGAGAGGCATTCCGGGTACGGCTACGTATGTTTCCCTCGCTGATCAACTGCTGCACAATCGACTGGTACACATCATGGCCCGACGAGGCGCTTGAGAAAGTAGCTCAACGATTGTTGTCGGACCTGGAGATCGACCAAGATAGCAAGGTGAAATGCGTTGGATTGTGTCAGAAGTTTCATATAAGTGTGGTTAAGGCCAGCGAGGAATATTGGAAGAATCAAGGGAGACGAAATTATGTCACGCCGACGAGTTATTTGGAGCTGATTAAGTGTTTACATAAATTTCACGGGCAAAAGGTAAATTTGAGGTTTAATTTCAGTGATGTTTTTTTTTAAATGTATTGATAAAATTATATTATGACTTATTATTTTCATTTTTAAATTTTAAAGGTCGATGATATCCAGAAACAACAAAATCGCTACGAGGTCGGCCTCGAGAAACTTGACTTCGCTGCCGGTCAAGTCTTCGTTATGCAGGGTCAACTACAAGACTTACAACCTCAATTGGTTGCTCAATCGCAGCGCAGCGACAAGCTTATGATTAAAATCGAGCAAGACACGGTGAACGTCGAGGCAAAGAAGGAAGTGGTCGCCGCAGACGAGGCGTTGGCAAACGAAGCAGCCGCTGCTGCTCAAGCTATCAAAGATGATTGCGAGAGTGATTTGGCAGAGGCAACACCAGCGTTGGAAGCTGCGTTGGCGGCATTGGATACGCTGAAGCCAGCTGATATTACCATTGTGAAGTCGATGAAGAATCCACCAGCAGGTGTAAGGCTTGTGATGGAGGCTGTATGCGTTCTGAAAGGTACGGTCGAGTGGAAAGGAGGTCAAGCATTCATAGGAATATATATTTTAACAGCTTACAGAATTGATATAATGAACTCTATTACTGTCAGGAGATTAACTATTCCATTGAAGGAAAATTACTAAATAGATAATCCAATGTAATCATAAACTATTTTTCTTTAAAGGCATAAAGCCAGACAGGGTACCAGACGCAGCTAGCGGTGGCATGATCGAAGATTTTTGGCCGCCATCTGTCCGTCTTCTCGGCGATATTAAATTCTTAGAAAGTTTAAAAATCTTCGACAAAGACAATATACCACCAGTCAACATGAAACGTATTCGCGACAAGTTCATGAACGATCGTAGCTTCCAGCCGGAGGTTATCAAGAAGGTATCAACGGCCTGCGAGGGTCTTTGCAAGTGGGTCAGGGCGATGGAGGTATACGACAGGGTGATCAAAGTTGTTGCCCCCAAAAAAGCAATGCTCGCGGAGGCAGAAGCTGAGTTGGCTGCACAAATGGAAACGCTGAATGCTAAACGCGCGCTTCTTCAGGTCAGATTGATTGATTCATTTAATTGCTTGGATTGTTTTAGTTATATAGCTTAATAAAATAGTTGAAAGAGCACAATCCAACAATATTGTCTAATGTAACTAAGTTTAAATGAAATAAACTAAAAAGAACTCTACAGGAAGTAACGGATAAACTTCAACAACTCAATGATGAATTTGCCGAGTGCATGAGAGAGAAGAAGAAGCTTGAGGATCAAATTGAGATGTGTATGCAAAAGCTTGAACGAGCCGAGAAACTTTTAGGTGGACTGGGTGGTGAGAAGACACGTTGGAGCGAAACTGCGGCAGCTCTCGGCGACAGTTTAAACAACGTCATTGGCGACATACTTTTAGCTTCAGGCATCGTTGCTTATTTGGGAGCATTTACGGTTGTATACAGAGATTCACTGGTGCAGGATTGGCATGCAACGTGTGAGGACGTGGCAATTCCATGTTCGCCACCGCCGTTTAGTTTGGCTAATGTACTTGGTGATCCGGTTCAGAGTATGTAATACAGGTTTTCGTTGCTAATAAAATGTAGTAGATTGATAATTATACAATTTTTATTGACTTATTTCAGTTCGATCGTGGTTAATTCACGGTCTGCCTGCCGATAAATTTTCTGTGGAGAATGGCATTATTGTGAGGTCTGCAGACCGCTGGCCTTTGATGATAGATCCCCAAGCGCAAGCTAATAAATGGATCAAGAGTTTAGAAAAGGAGAACCAGCTCTCGGTTATTAAACTGACCGATCCGAATTATACCAGAGTCATTGAAACAGCATTACAGTTAGGCTTGCCTGTACTCTTAGAGAATATTTTAGAAGAGATAGATGCGATTCTAGAACCTGTTCTTGTGAAGAATCTTTTTCTACAGCGTGGCATTCTTTATATCAAATTCAGTGACAATATTCTAGAGTACAATAAAGACTTCCGGTTATACGTTACTACAAGACTTCGCAACCCTCATTATCTTCCTGAGCTAGCAGTCAAAGTTAGCCTTCTAAATTTCACTATAACCCCTCAAGGTCTTCAGGACCAACTACTCGGAATTGTCGTGGCTAAGGAGCTTCCAGCTTTAGAAGAACGCAAGAACCAGTTAATCGTCGAAAGCGCAAATAATAAACGAATTCTAAAGGAAATCGAAGATAAAATTCTGGAAGTACTTTCGAGTTCCGAGGGCAACATTCTTGAGGATGAAACGGCAATTAAAATACTGTCCTCGTCTAAGATTCTGTCCGAGGATATTCGTGCCAAACAGGAAGTCGCTGCTGAAACATCTGAAGAAATTGATAAAGCGAGAGATGGGTACAAGCCTGTATCGCATCATGCAGCGTCGTTGTTCTTCTGTATTTCGGAGCTAGCAAACATAGATCCGATGTACCAGTACTCATTACCCTGGTTTCTAAGACTTTTTACGATGGTCATAGAGGAGAAGCATCCCCAAAGCTCAAAAGTAACTTTTGATCTAGAGAAAAGAATTAAGACATTGAATAAAAATTTGACTGCCTCAATATATAGAAATGTTTGTCGATCACTTTTCGAGAAGGACAAACTGGTTTTCTCTTTGATTCTTTGTGTCGGAATTTTACGAGGTACGAATCAAGTTATATTACATTTTTCATTTACTTTTGATATGTGCCATTATACTATTTTTCACTGTAGGAAGTGGAGACCTCGACGAAGATATGTGGATCTTTTTCCTAACTGGTGGTGTCGCCCTGGACAACCCATTCGCCAATCCAGATCCTAGCTGGCTATCTGACAAATCCTGGTCAGAAATCTGTCGGGCGAGCCACTTGGCTGGACTGGAAGATCTAAAGGAGTCCTTCGAATATAACATCACCGAATGGAAGAGCTACTACGATCTGCCAAACCCCCAGGATAATCCATTTCCGGCGCCGTTCGACGAAGATCCTAATGATACACTAAAAAAATTAGTGATTATCAGATGCGTGAGGCCAGATAAGCTCGTTCCGGCCATTAGAACATATATTATTCTGAAGATGGGACAGACATTCGTTGAACCACCGCCGTTTGATCTACGAGATTCTTACAACGATTCTGATAACGTAACCCCTTTGATCTTTATTCTCTCTCCAGGTAATAATTTCGTTTACAACATTAAAATTACAATCATTAACAATTACCCTATCATCTTATACTCAAGGTTCTGATCCTATGGCCGGTCTTGTAAAGTTCGCTGGTGATCTGGGTATTTCTGCCAAAAGTCTACGTGCCATATCTCTGGGCCAGGGTCAGGGCCCAGTGGCCACCGAGGCAATAAACCGTGGCCTCGAGACCGGCGATTGGCTTGTCCTACAGAACTGCCACCTCGCCGAGTCTTGGATGCGCGAGTTAGACCGTATCTGCGATGAAGTCATTGTACCTGCCAGTACACATCTGAAGTTTAGATTGTGGCTGACAAGTTACCCGTCCAAAGCATTTCCTGTATCGATACTGCAGAATGGCGTGAAGATGACAAACGAACCACCTAAGGGTTTGAGGAATAATCTGATGAGGAGTTACGCGAGCGATCCAATTTCGAATCCGACATTCTTTAATGTGAGTGACGTATTTGACACAGTAATAAATAATCAATTTACCGATTAACACTATATTGTTGTCTATAATATATATTTTAATAAGAAGCACAAAAATAGTAAGAAACTGTATAACGAAGTAATTTAAATTTGAAAATAAGCAATTAAAGTTTATACTGCTTACTTAATTAAACTACTTTTATATACTAACACTTGTGTAATTAATAATTCTCTCGCGCAGGGGTGTACCAAGCTAATCGAATGGCGTCGTCTGTTATTCTCCCTTTGCCTCTTCCACGGCGTCATCCAAGAACGTCGGAACTTCGGGCCTCTTGGCTGGAACATACCGTACGAGTTCAACGAATCCGACTTACGTATCAGTTTGATGCAGTTGCAGATGTTCCTTAACGATTATGTGGATGTTCCATTTGAAGCACTGTTGTATCTCATCGGCGAATGTAATTACGGTGGTCGGGTAACCGACGACAAGGACAGACGGCTTCTGAATTCCCTTTTGCAAAAGTATATGACTCCAAAGGTTCTCGAGAACGCGGAGTATTCGTTCTCACCGAGTGGAACTTATCACTTGCCCGAGAGTATGGATTACGAAGGATGCATAGAGTATATCAGAGAATTACCTTTGAGTCAATTGCCAGAGGTTTTCGGTCTACATCAGAATGCAGATATTACGAAGGATAATCGCGAGTCAATGCAGTTGTTGAATGGAGTTTTGGTCACACAAACGCAATTAGGTCAGTGTTCAATCCGATTATCTCCAACGTCTCTTACGAGTAGTTAATTAGGGTAGTGTATAAGCCATTACCAATCAGCTAATTCAAATCTTCTTAACAGGTGGAGAAGCTGAATCGGATAAGAGCAACGAAACCATGGTCTTTGATCTCTCCAACGAGATCCTCGACAAGGTACCTGCTCTCTTTGATGTTGAGCTCATCGAGTCACGATTCCCCGTCATCTACGAGAACAGCATGAACACTGTTCTCCGTCAGGAGGTTATACGCTTCAACCGTCTCATCGACGAGATTAAGAGTTCACTGAAGAACGTGAAGAAAGCTATAAAAGGACAGATCATCATGTCGTCGAGTCTTGAGGAGATTTTTACGAGTATGAGCGTGGGTCGTGTACCAGCTGCTTGGGAACGCAAGTCTTATCCAACTCTGAAACCATTGAGCAGCTACGTTAACGATTTGCTGCAGAGGATAGAGTTTCTTCAGAAATGGGCGGACAGCGATGCGCCTGAGGTATTCTGGTTATCTGGGTTCTTCTTCACCCAGTCGTTCTTGACGGGCGTGCTGCAAAATTATGCAAGGAAACATAGGATACCCATTGATCATCTAGACTTTGAGTTCGATATCACGAGGTTCGTTGGCTGTCGATTTGGTTTATTTACACATAAAGAGGTCATTTTATTGTTAAAAATTTTCAGCAAAATTTGAATAAGTTTAAAAATTTTGGCATTTGAAATATTTTTGGAGCATTAAAAATTCAATTTCTGAAAATTGGTATTTTTTTTTTTTTTAACACATGTCAACAATAAGAAAAATGTTTATGAAAAGTTGTAATTTTAATATATCGTAAATATTGATTATATTAAAAATATTGTTTTCCAAATACTTTTTTTTTATCTGGGGTATATCTACCTACAGCGTTCTAATTTTCCAAATACTTAACTTACGATTAATTTGGCAGTTTGAATCATTATCAACCATCTATATTTAATATTATACAATGTTTTTAATAATCATTGTTATACATTAAACATTAAAAATATTCCAATCAACGAAACTTTCAGCTTCGAAAGTCCCGCGGAGATAACCAAACCAGCCGACTACGGTGTCTACGTCTCTGGTCTATTCCTCGAGGGTGCGCGTTGGAACCGTTCGACTGGATACCTCGACGAATCATTGCCGAAGATCATGTTTGACACCGTGCCCATAATCCATCTGAAACCAGGCGTGAAAGCGAACTTCGTGCCTACGCCTGTGTACCAATCGCCCCTGTACAAGACGAGTGAGCGCAGAGGAGTGCTTGCCACTACTGGACACTCGTCTAACTTCGTCATGTTCATATTGCTGCCCACGAGCATGGACAAGGCGCATTGGATTGATCGCGGCGTCGCTTGTCTGTGTCAGCTGGATGATTAAGAAGGGGGCAAAGGGGTGGAGAAATGAGGATCATGATGGATGAACCACAAGGGGATGCTTGTCATTTTAATAAGGGGATTCTGGATTGCTTGTAATTCTAATTCTTTGTCGATTTGGTGTGTAAATATATATATGGATGATGAAAGTATATTGACGATGATGTGTCGGTCTAACTTATTACCATTTCGTTGTTTTACTAACTTCATTTATTTCTTCTAGTCTCATCTATTCAATAAGCACTTCCTACAATTGGTTATAAAACTTTCTACGAAAGTATAAAAT
>JAYJLV010094552.1:0-12716 GCA_036873485.1 Torymus texanus | reverse complement strand
TTTCTCAGTTTGATATCTAATCGAAACGTTTTTTTGTATTATTTTTTTGTTAAAAATTCATTAAAAAATTCATTAAATAATTATTTTTATTAATTTTAAATTAACATTTTAAAATATTAAGTTTCTTTCTTTTAACCGTAAAATTGATTGTAAGAAATTGGTTTTTGATGTGGCTCACGTTTGCGTGTAAGACCCTAATTGGTTTAAACTGGTGGCACGTTCCTATAGAAGTTTATTGACATTTCTGCTTATATCTTCGGTAATTTTTCAAATATGTCACTCAAACTTTTTCTACAAGTTTAGAATAATATATAGAATCTAAAAATCAAATAAAAAATATTGATTTTTTTCCAAATTTATAGGTGTAAGACCCCCTTAATAATGTTCATTAATGATATTACCCTGAAAATTATTCATGCTCTGTCTTTGCAATGCACAATTTTCTGAATGTCTTTGACACCGCCGACGTTCAAATCCCATCCTCATCATGGTACTCTCTGTCAGGCAATCTTATGTTATCGTCTGCCACAACTTGAACTAAATTTATATTAATATGTTCGTCTAAGTCTTGGTCCACTGCGATTTGATAAATTTGATTGAACTAAACTTACATCTACATTTGCATTAGTACGTTTTCGTTCTCTGTATCGTCTTACATTCTCAGCCGATCGTATTCGTAGCCTTTCACGAAAAGCTATTTTCTCTTTTAATGTTCGTTTGACTTTCGGTCTGACCATCTTCAAAAATATTAATTTACAATTATAAATTTTCAATCGTACCCTGATGAAAATCCAAAATATTTTCTACCTATTAAATGGTCATGTAAATTAGGTACTGACCGTAAAATGGTCATTTCGCTTATCTAGTTTGTGGACCCCGATGTAACACTTTTTCTCCTAATATACGAACATTTAATAGATTGAAAAATAGAATGAATAGTTTGTCGAAGATTTGCACAAGCTAGTTCTTATCTATTTAACCCTTTCAGTCACGCAATTCAGGTAAATTGGTCCAAAAGTGTAAATATAGATTTCCGACGTATTTTTTAACGCTGAAACCGAATCCGAGGTCTAAATTACGAAAATTCCAAAATCAACCCTTGTAATGGGGTGAAAACCACCCTTGTAGCCACAAAATTTAATTATCTCTTACAAAGTAGTCCAAATATACGTTTTTGATGTATTTTTTGAAAATCGTCATTTTTTTATTATGGCCGCCATATTGGATCCGCCATACTGGCTTGCGCAAACCTAATGGCGATCCTATAATCTTTGTTCATCAATCAAAGAATTCCAATCATAAAAAGCATATGTTGCTCAACAAATTTCACCGCTAACGTATTAAATTCTCAAAAATCCATGTTTTTTGACAATTGTTTATTTATAATAATTATAAACAATCATATATTCACAAAATATCTCCATCACTCAATAGTCTAGGTACAGTAGTACCTAAAAACGTAAAAATTTCAAAATCCTGCATCAATTATAAAAAATATGAAAAAACGAGGAAAAAATTAAGACGCCCATATATGGGCGTTTGTGACTGAAGGGATTACGAGGTATTAGAGTTGATCAGTTTCTTTTAGTGTATAAATGACCAGTAAAAGCCTTATTATAATAGAGAAGAGTAAGAGAGACAGAAAATAATGACAATAAAGACATTTTTCAAAATATCTATGGAAGAGCTATAGTAAATGCTTTTTTGACCTTCGTATGTTGTTTATATTTTGAGGTTATGTCATTCTAGTCCCAGTCTATTAAATATGAGAATAATAGGAGAAAAAGCAGACAATTAACTGGCCATTTTCCCTACCCATTTACTAGGATTCTGGCTATTTCGCGATAGACGAATTTCTACCAGGGTAACGATAACTAATTTGAGTTAGACAATAAATAGATATTAATAATATTAGTAAAGCTACATCGAAATGGAAAATATGTTAATATTCAACAATTGAAAAGATTTGAGAAGAATATTTCAAATTTTATTTAACGTATTTTATTTATCAAATAATTATGTGTAATTCACTTACTTCTTATTATACAAAAAATTTATTTATTTAGTTTAATTTGTCATTCTAATTCGTTGTCCTATAACTATCAAATATTCTTTCTCTATCTCTCTCTCCCACTCTTCCTCTCTCTCTCACACGGTTTACACATTACTTTATTGTGTTGAATTCGTAATTGTTATTATTTTTTATTCGAGGACACTCCTTTTAAGACCATTGAGTAGATATTTTTTCTACCAATTTATAGAGGTTGAGGTCATCCCACAATCGGCAAAGTTCCGCCAGGATGTATTATATTTTTTCAGATTACCTTTGTGTTCAGTTTCATCCTTTTCTTTATTAATCCTGGATTATTTTCTACAGACTACAGACATGCTGGATATTGGTTTGGGCAACGTTGCCGGAGGAGCATCAGAAGCAGCAGCAGGAGTACCAACAGAAGATCATGGCAACGTCATCGATTCAGGGGATACCAATAATCTCGGAAGAGGCTCGCACCGCACGTATTGCAGGTATAACCAACAATGGATTCACCTTAAAAGTGTAGCAGTATATTTCTCGATAAATGTCATCATTGCTTTAGTACTTTTCAGAATTCGTATCAGCACACAAAATACTAGATGATGAGCAGAACAAAAACTTCCGAATAGTCGGACGCCTAAATGAGGACAACCTAAATAGTACTCCGGTGAAACTTGAGAACTTTGGTATTACTAGCATGATCTACGAGAATAAGCCATCGAACAGAAGAAATTCAACTGTGTATCCTGTTCATGGAAAGTATAGTCCCGATAAGAATCAGCTTATTGCCAGAGTTTACATTAGGTAAATTTGTATTTATAATATTAATTTTTTATTTTGAGTTTGCACACGAATTTTCCAGTACGTATTCGTTTATCTATGCTCGAAAATTATCTCTATTACCTTAAAAAACTTCCTTCTCTTCCAATGCTACCGGTCTTTTATAACAAGCGACATTTCTGTCATTCTACTCATTTCTGGATCGCCGTGTAGGCGCTTAAGCTCGATTGTGTCTCAGCCTTCGAATGCGTTTTGCTTATTATCACAGTTGCCATTCCCGCCTTTATATTCACCGCACTTCATTCTTTTCAGATTTCTGAGCCGTTTTTCCTTCTGACATTCTATCGTCCGACTCTCTGTTGGCTACGTAGTACATATAAAGGCATATAAGTTATCATTAAATACTTATAGTCTGTGATAATTTTATTTCATAAATATTAAATATTGGGATTATATATGCATCTGAATTTGACTTTCTGATGTATTGTTTGTATTTTTATTTATTTATTTTTTTTTTTTTTTTTTTAAATGAGAATAATTGCTTTGCGACCATAAGCAAGTTATGAAATCCGCTATCGAGGTCAGGGACATCGATTTCAGGGGTCATTGCTGACCCGTATGCTAGCCAGCTTCAATAAGGACCAAGTGGGGCTTCCTCCAATCGAAACCCAACGCGGACGGTGCATCTAACAGTGGCCGGCAAGCTAAACCCCCAGCTATACTATCAGCTGTTGGTGGGGGTTATTCATAATTGAGTAAGTAGTTGTATCATTTTTTGGTCAGCATGAGAGTCCCGACATTTGCCGGTTTGATGTCATCTGTCTTTGCCTGTAGTCTGTGAATCTGAATTGCCCATCGAGGGAAAACGAAAAACGTGTGCTCCGCGTTGTTACGGTTGCATCCGTAATACTGGCAAGATGGATTCATTGTTTTCCCCATCCGGTGGAGACACTGGTGGAAATACTTGTAGCCGAAGAGAAACTAACTAACTTAGTATACTTATCTTTGTCGCTGTTCACCTAGCGGGTTTGTCAGTACGTCGATCTCTCTGTCTTTTCATCTGCGGTGACTCTCGTTATTCCCTTTTCTACGCTGTTATCGTAGATTCTCTTTTGATCGAAAAGAAGGAGGTCCACTGAGACAACCCTGGCGATCGCCAGCACCGCCGCCTCCGAGGTGGTATGGTACGTCCATTCGATACACAGTACTCCACGTTTTTGTCCCGCCACAATCTTTTTGATGTACTTTTCTATTCGCGTGGCGTCCGCTATTAATCAGTCGCTCAACGCTCGGTTTCAGTCTCTTCATATTTGCCATAAAGCGATGAGAGCGACAATCTTTATGATCGTACTCACAGCGACGTCAAATACGTGTGGGCAGAAGATCAGCATTGTATCCAAGGTTTCCCACAGATCCTTCACGACAGTTGAGGATTTATAACGGACGTCCCCGCTAATATGGGTATCATTATGTCTATTCTTCTCCTTGCTGTCTGTTTTCTTGCCTTAATATCAGTCTACATTACGTACGTAATATGTCAATTACATACGTAGTCCACGAGCATGCAGAGAATGTTTTGGGACAACGGAAAAGCATTGGAGAATACTTGCACAATGTCCAGCCAGCTCACCGAGTTGAAGGCGTTTCGTAGTCTAGTTTTGCTATCAGTACTATTGGCCTATCTGTTTGGAATTGACTACCTATTGGATCGCTCCCACCATACCGTCCTTGTCTTCAACCGTACTGTTGGTCGTTTAGTACATCAGTGTCCCATAACGCCTGTTGGATTTGCAGTTTCAACAGCATGTTAAAGAGCTTGCCAAGTAAATTAAGCAAGATCAGCGATCTGTCGGATCACGGCGAGTATGGAACTCCACCTTTCCCGTTCATGATGAAGACTGTACAGATTCAAAAGTATTCCAAAATATTGTTT
Organism: Torymus texanus; assembly: GCA_036873485.1. Classification (NCBI taxonomy): domain Eukaryota; kingdom Metazoa; phylum Arthropoda; class Insecta; order Hymenoptera; family Torymidae; genus Torymus; species Torymus texanus. The sequence goes on along the minus strand of JAYJLV010094552.1, from coordinate 7,968 downwards.
TGCAACTTTCCCGAGGATTTCCGTTGGGAATCCATCAGGACCTGGTGTCTTCCTAGACACGAACTGCGCAACAGCCAGGCTAAACTCACCCCGCGTAAACTCTACACCTCACACTTATTCAGGGTATGCTAAGAAAAGTGATAATTTGCCTGTGATAATCTTTTAACCCTCTCCCCAAGGGTTTATGTCCATCTCTTTAATCAGTTTCGTCTAATTTCCCTTCTTATTATCATTGACAAAGCGCCTAAGTTTTATGCGCGGTACCCGATATTCCTCGTAGTGGCCCATCACATTCGTTTGGTCGCGGGCGCGCTGAGTCCTATGTCGGAGCTGCATCTTCAGTTCACCTGGACACTGGATTTTTCGTCACGTCTCGTCCGTTTTCTTGGCATAGAGCGTCGATTTTGAAGTCGTGTTGTTTCCTCTATCAGCTTTTCAGCCTTTTTCCTAACCCCAATGGTGCAAGGGATCATCGTTGTTGGGTACGGCTCTAGGTTAAGCTGTATAATCAGTTGCTCGCGTCTAGTCTTTTCAGGTTCTATCCCATAGGGGGTAGGAGCACGTATTTGTCGATGCCTTGTTCATCAAGCCCAAAACGATGAACTGGTGGTCGCTGGCGGTGTAATCCTGAAACACCCACCACCACTCTACTCACGGAAGAAGTCCGTCCGTCATGAATATCACGTTCGGAATGGATTCCCCGTAGCCCAGTCTCCTGTACGTCGACATCTGCCCCATGTTTGGAACTATCAGCTCTAGCCTCGCGGCCCTTAACGCATCCTCGAGATCCGCCACTTTTTGTTTGAATTCCGCGACGGCACAGTTCGGGGTAAGGTATACACTGACATACGTTACGTCAGACACCCGCATCCAGATGTAGTCCTTGACCCTCCTATGACTTGTGATCCGTGATCTGGTCCTCTCCCGGAGCTACAGCACCGCAATGAGAGAAGTAGTACAGAACCAAATCGTGGTGCCTCTGTCTCTGTACGGCTTATTATTAGAATATTAATCATTCTAAAGTCCGCGTCCTTCTCCTCGATAAGTCGGGGTAGTAGGGCGTGACCCAGGTTACTACCCTTTAAGTTATCTCGGAGCACTGTGCCATTTAAGCTGTCCTCTCCCTCTACCTTGCCTCCATCAAAACTGTCTTAAATGCGGTGCAGAGAGCCTAACCCGGAAGGTGCGCTGACCCACAGCGTTCCAGTAGTGAGCAAAGAAAATAAAGGAGAGTACTGTCCGGTCCTTTACAATCAGCCTCCAAAGTCGTTTTGGGGCTATATCGCTAATAACCCCTGGTCCCCCAGAGCTTTGCGAAAATATCTGCTCAGATCACTCTCGAGGTGTATATCTACGTTGGTATTATTATTACTATTTTTATCATTATATTTTTTTTGTATAAAATAAGATCATTTCATAGATAAGAGATCCTCCTAACCATATTCGAAGAATGCCACTCATTAAAGTTATGCTTTTTTGAATTTTTATGATATTACATGTGATTAATACTTTTCCTTATTTTCTTCTTATATATCGGGGTACTTTAAAATTTAAACAACGTCTACTTAAAGGATTTCTGTGATTTGAATTTTTATTATTTAATGAAATTCCATTCACTTTTATAAATGCACAATCATGACCTTTAAAATAGTACTTGAATAAATATGTCAGACACTGAATTGTTAAATAAATTTCTACTTTAATGTGACACAGCATATTTGTTTTTACTAAAAATGATTTGATTGTCATTGTTTCTTCGTCTGTAAATTGTATATCCATTTGTATTATAATTTGTTACTTCGTTAAATGCCTTTGGAAAATTTTTCGTATATTTCTCACTATCTATACATGGTGAGTTAATATTAACTCCCTTTCCACAGGGCCCATGTATCATAAAATGTTTTACAATGTTGTACAATATTGGTTGTGTTACCTCATCGGGTATCTCAGCCCAAATAAATTTATCGACGTCATCTGAATCATAAACTTTATTTTGTGGATCTACAAAAATCAGCATGTGCATATATGTGGTAGCCCCTCTTTTGAAACTCAATGACGTATGTGTAAGCAAGAAATTTCCAAATATTCTGCTTTCAGTAACTTTTTATAAAAATACTTTTACTTTCTGATGGAATATTTTGACTACAAGATCTGGTCTATCAATGGTAGCTTCGCTTTTTCTTAAGTTTTCAACTATTTCATTCCATTTTGGATTACAGGTCATTGTAATAAAAAAACCTGGCCTACCAAATTTTTGAACAATCGTCACTCATTGCACAATATTACAAAGATTTCCTTCTTTTTTCTTATAGTATCTAATATTAGCTTCAGTATTGATTAAATTTTTTTTGAAGCTGCATTTTCCGTCTTTTTCTTATTTAATTTAGATATTTCGTAGATAATTTATTATATCTCTCATTGCTTTTATTTTCTTGGCTTCTACAATCTTATTATCACTTAAAGATGGCCTTTTTAATGCCTGATTTCCTTTTCATTCAGAGTTAATTTTATTTTCTAATTCTGTTGTAGAATTATAAATATATTCGATTTTAACGTAACAATCTTTAATTTTAATAATTTCTTTGACACTTTCTTCTATTTCTATATCATTAACATTAAAACTGTTACTTAAATTTTGTTTTTAAGTTTCTCAACATAATCTTCGATAATTATGTTGCCATGATTAACTAATCCAAACGAATCATTTTACAAACTTCTAGATCTGCTAAATGTGCTTTTATTCTTTGATTCTTCAATTAAGGGATTATTACCGGTTACATAGGCAAAAAATTACCTATAATTAAATTTTCTTTTTTTCGTTTCCTTTATTACAGAACTTCGTACAACTGTTTTGATTTTATTAATTTATTCTTCAACATTACAAACAAATTTCTTTTTCTTTTTTATTTTATTAATTTACTCTTTTCAAGATTACAAAAAAAAATTTCTTTTTTTTTTAATGTTTACATAATTTTACAGAGCGCGTCAAAGTGGAGTGCTGAAAATGACACTGCCTAATGGCCCAGGGTCAATCTCGAAACTAGCAACTCTGAAACAAAATATTCAAAGTTTTTTAAAGAGGAAGGTGCTTCCATCGTAATTTACCACCTTTTATAAAAAGAATCATTTTAAAAACAAAATGGCGATTATGTGAAAAAATTTTGTAAAAATTTCCCCACTTATTTCTCTTGTCAATTCTTTTTCCAACTGTTGTGAAATTTTCTAGTAAATTAGGGTAGAGAATATCAAGATAAACAAATCTCACTAAGAATTAAAATGATCCATAGAATGGTTGTGGAGAATAAGTCTGGGCCGATTGAAAAAACACCATTTCAAGAATATCGCGTTTAAAGTTTTTTACTATTTATTAATGTAATATTTTAAAAAAAATTAAGTTACAACACTTAAAATTTGTTAATCAGCAATCCCTGGTCCATATAAAAGAAGTCCCAAGTCAATAAATTCTTTCTGTTTCTCTATTTGAGCTGTTATCTTTGCCAAGCGTGCTTCCTTCGACACCGCTATACTCGTTTTGTTAGCCATCTCAATTCGCTCCTCGTCCTTTTTTGGACGTAATTATAGGTAAGACGTCCAATTATGCATCCCATCACCTCTAACGTCTTCAAGAGAGTCATTCGTCCCTCATTGAATACGGCTAATGAAATATTAGCAGTCAATTCGGTAACTTTCCGTCCTACGAACGTATGTCTGGAAACGATAACCCAAATTGCTTTATTATAACACTCATTATTGTTTTGAGTGCTCTTTCCCAACCATTGTTTTAATAATTCTTCATCGGTTAGTTTTTCAAAAAACGGTATGACATATTCTTGGACCTCCGCATTTAAGGCCGGTTTAAGTTTGTATGGTATACCTTCTTTTTGTGCCTTCAAGAACATACACCAATCCGGATTGCAATAATCGTGTTGTGGATATTCATCGGTGGAAATCATATGATAATATCCAGTCCATATTTCATTTTTCATATCGGCTACAGAATCTGGATACCTTTGGATAGCTAATCCGTACTGAGTTGACATATTTTTTATAATTTTTCCAGTCAAATCTTGCGTTTTTACAAGTAGAGGTGGTGGTGGATCCGATTTAGTTTTTCTTCTCTTGTGTGGTGTTTCTTTCTTTTGCTGATCCTTATCTTTTTTTTTATTTTTCTTCTAATTTTGTTCTTGAATGTTTTTAATTTTCGTACTTGAGTTATGGTTTATTTAACTTCCTTAAGCTGCCGAAACATACGTTTGCCGACAACCAAACACACTCAAGCTTTTGCACTGTAAAATCGTCGTAGGGCTTGGCGTCAGATAGATTTTCAAACGTTTTTGAATCTCCGTCACCGATATAATACGCATATTTAGCATTATGCAAATTAATGGAGTTTTTAAAAATTTCTATAATGCCTTGAGCCTCCATACCACCGGAGCTACGTTCCTAATTTACACTGCATTCTTCTTGATGCTCGCTCTCGTACCAGATATCAAAATCGACGCGATTCAATTTTTTCAACATAATCTCGCATGTTTTACATACTTTTGATCAAACAAAGGAATCTAAAACTTTACCAGAATGTTTATCAATCATGGTTGAAACGCCGAGCGGAGAACTGAAACCTCGCTTTGACCAGGTTCCGCCTCCCGAAACCACCAACTCGTCCTCGGGCACCCCTGCTTCTTTATTTTTTTGCTTTTCTTCCTCGCCACCTTCTTTTAAGCAAATTTTACCGACAAAGCTTGCAACTGTCTTTACATTTTCTAATACTCTGTAGTAGGTTGTTGTTCTAAAAGAAGATGTCATATCCATGAGTAGGAAAAAGATATTTAAACCATTGATAGCGATACAGAGAAATCGCATAACAAATACAATGCGCCGGTTAACTTCAAATGATGTATTTATCAAATGGCCAGAATTTATCTGCCGATCAGCACACTCGAACTTAATATTTCTTTTAAATCCTTGTCCACGAATTGCATTTTTGGTAAATTTCACATCTTTGCCGCACGTTTTACATTGTAACATACTCGCCAACGCCGTAAGAACGAGGGAAAATGACAAAATACAATAAGAATGGCTATCGTCGAGTTTAATCTCAAAATTAGTTGTTGATAATTTTCTTGCCGAAGTACTCGTGAATTTCTTACTGTGTTCAGTAGTATGCTGATTTCCCTGAAATTCATGAGATCTTCTAGCACGCCTTGCTGTATTTGGATACGATTTTTTTTTCCTTTTCTATACGGATTTTTATCCATTTTGAAAATATCTTAAATGTTTGTGTAAACTTCCAAATATATACTAACTATATTTAGAAGACTACTAACGTGAAAGAAAGTCGACACTGAGCTATATTTGTATACCAGGGTGTTCAAAAAGTCCCGGTATGGCAAGATAACTCGGCGAGGGAGCATTTCGGAGAATAATGTTAAATACAAAAGTTACAGGATTTTTCCCTGGCTATCCAGTGGTGACCATGACCTTCACTTAGATCTTGGCCTAATCCTTAATCCTGAAAGTTTTGTATTTATAACCTTTTTCTCTGAAATGCTCCTCCGCCGAGTCATCTTGCCGTATCGGGACTTTTTGAATACCCTGTATATATGCATATCTATAGAATAATGGTATTTTTGAAAGAGGAGAAGCGTAGCTGATAACACTCGTGAAACCAGGTGCCGCGTACCAAAACGCGCAAGCGCTAAAACTGCTATAACTTTCTTATTTTCTCAAATTTCTCTATAAAAATTTAGGAGATGATTTCTGAAGGTATAAGGAATAGAAAAATGTAAAAACATCGATTTTTTCAAAATTATAATCGGTAATAGTTTCTTAATCGTTGAGAGTATGTAGCTTTAAGTTTATTAATATTAAGGTGTGAAAAATCTAAAATTAATTTAATACTACTTTGACTGTCATTAATAATATTGGATTCAATATTAGTGGGTATTATATCATTATTATTATTGTTTTTAGAAAAATCTTTTAACGGAAATTATGATAATGTAAATGTTTCATATATGGTATACAAATGATTGCGCATTAGATTAATATAAAATTCTAAACTGCAAGGGCCTTTATTAAAAACAATTGAAACTGGAAACGCTATAGCAAATACACCATAATCATTGGAATTAGTCTCACGTTGAAATTTTTCAAAAGTAATTAATAGATTTTCTTTATATGGAAATAGTTTATTAAAAAAAAATAATATGATCTTCATCTAACGAGTTTCTATTAAGACAATCTATTATTTATCAATAACATGAATTACATTATTTACGTACCAAATATATATCCAATGCCCATTATCACTTGATCCAGAAAAAGGTATTAGCAAATATTCACTATTTAAAGGAGTTGGCGGAATATTAGAAAGTCTTTGCATTGTGACGGTACTTTGCATATCAAAATTAGAATAGGATTTTAAAATATTGTTAAATTAAAAAATATGATTATCATTTAATTTACTAGTAAAACCAGAATAATTTCGCACATATTTAACAATTAATATCTCTTTGTAGGTTAACAAAATATTTTGAAAATAAAATTATTTTCTTAAATTTATTCTTATACAATAGATTGTTAATGCGAATATTTATTAAAAAGTACAATTTCGATACTGATCTAAGTTACTTTATGGTGTTACAAATTAACCCTGAAAAAAATGTAGTAATGATAAAATATCACGTTGAATAATGTTACATATAAGTAAGATAAAATAAATACGATTTTGTGAATGTTATCTAAGATTATTAAAAACATGTTTTAATCTACTTAGATTTTAGCAATGTATGCTGGAGAACTAAAGTTTCTGAACATATCACTTCAGGAAGAAAACACCACTTTAAAATTATTTTTCGTAGATTATACCTGAGCAGAAAAATACATAAAGTACTATACAGAGAAATATGTAGAGGATTACATTGATAAATGAGAACTATGTAAAAAACTGAACTGAAAATGTTGAAGGAAAACCGAAATTAATTTGGTTATAAGTCGTTTACTCTGCTCATCACTTATCTTTATATTGCAATTTGCTTAATAAAGTCTACTAGTAGGTATATGAGATTCCTAGCCTAGTATTTTTGTGATCATATATTTTTTAATAATTTAGTCACGGATTTTAATAAACTTCATTTAGAAATTGAAGTACCAATAGGTAGATTCTTTCTAACAAAACCATAGATAAGCCCGATTATACCCTACCATCTCAACTGAAAAAAAACTAAACTATAAAAACTAAATTATTACCACAAGTTTTTCTGACAAATTTTAGCTGAAAAAAAAAATTTTTTTAATATTATAATAAAATAATTAATGTACAAGTAAATGCTTGCAATGGACAAATGAAACGCTACTATAGTTCTATGACGTAAACATCCACCACCACTCCTTAAAATGGCTAAGAAAAATATGTAACACTTCGAGTTTACTAGCACGTTGAGTAATATAATTAAGTCAGTAAGATATCGAAGTTTGATACCACAAAAACAGCGAAAATGTCATAGCAGGCATACTTACATGACAACCACTAACCGTTAGCAATAGAAAATAAAAATACATTGGTAACTATATTTTGTTATATTGTCTTTAACTTTTTATTAATGGCTGTTAAAATTTGTGTCACTTTTAGAAATAAAAAAAGACATTTGTTACATAGTAGATAAGCTGTGGCGGTTCTGGCTCATGGCGGTTCTGGCTCACAACAAAGTGAGCCAGTATTACATGGCGGTTTTGGCTCATGGCATTTCTGGCTCAGTGAGTTGCACGTGGGGTGTTACCTCAAGTGAGCGCCAGAACCGCTAAGAGCCAGAACTGCCATGGGGTAAAACGGGCAGCCGCTGCTTTGTGGCATTGATGCCAGGCGGCCCTACAGCTCCAAATACATTTATTTTTGATTCCCTCAAAGAATAAACAATATAAATTATTTTTGCTCTTAAAAGAGCAGTTTCACATATATATTTTTTT
>JAYJLV010094542.1:0-12717 GCA_036873485.1 Torymus texanus | reverse complement strand
GAAATTAGCTACTTTTAGTAGCTACTTACTATTTTCTTGTCTATTTTCGATAGACACAATTCTACCAGGGTTATATACAAGAATAAACACATACCTATTTGTTTTTTTTTTTTTTTTTTTACTCACTAATGTAATATGCGAATATATTATACCAGCGATCCCAAACTATAAATATATTTAAAATTATTAAAAAGTTATTAACCAAGTCATGAAAAAAAAACCTAGAGTAAACCCATCATTAAACAAGGTTACAAACCAAATTATTAGAAAAAAATTATTAAGCTGCCCCAGTAATAAACAAAAATTTAAGAAATTTCCCATTTTCTCTCCAAAATAACAAAATAACAAGCACCGAATAAAGAAACCCTCTTATTTGTATTTTTCAGGACCGCCACTTAGGAAGGTCAGCATGAGAGGTAAGTGTCCCGGTCTCTCAAGCGTCGTCGACTTATACTCAGCAACGCGCCATCTAAAAGCGTCCTTCGAAAAGAAAAAGCTTTAAAAAAAGCTCAAACCGACGATATAGTCCTACGGCCTGTCAGCCGGTTATACATCCGAAGCGCGTAAAGTCGCCTACACAAACTTCTGTACATTTTTCATAACATATATATACACATTTTACCCGCGTATATAATCGTCCCTTGACTTCCGGTGAGTGCAAATAGACCACGTCTCGAGCGCCGCCGCCGCCGCCGCTGAATTTTGTACTCGAAAATAACTCCATAAAGAGCGCTTGCGTATAAGCATGCATATATATATATATATATATATATATATATATATATGTGTGTAGACATCGGGAAACCCGAGTGAAAAAGAGAGAGAGAGAGAGCTGCGCTTGCGCGGTACGTGTGTTAGGTAAAAAGAAGATACGACGTGGTTATAGGGAGGACCGAACGTGCACGCGCGAGAGCGAGAGAAACGCAAATAGATCGTAACAGCTCGAGTGATTAGTGGCTTGTACCTTTTTTCGACGCGAGCGTACGCCACGTGGTAAAGAGGAGACGAAGTATGTATGGTTTACAGGTTCTTTCCGTTCGCTGTTGCAGCGCATTCATTGTGTCGACTGCTGCTGCACTGCTTTGCGTGGAAAAATAAGAGATTATAATATATGGCAGGGAGTATTTTTAAGCGATTGAAGAAAACTGATTTTTACGTGTGACGTACTGTAGTAGCTGTTGAAGAACATGAGTTTCAATGTTATATAGAAAAATCTTTACTAAATTAAATAATTTAAGTATAAAAGTGTGTTATTTATGTATGATAATAGTTTGAGGTCACAATTATTTTATGCAATAGAATAATAATACAATATAAATACAACTATTTATTTATTTATGATCAGTATACGGGCGGATGCCTATGATTACATAGAATAATAACAGAGACTAGATACATACAGAGATAAAAAAAATATACAAAACAAGGTAAATTAACTGAATAAACATAATATCACTGTTTATTTCTAAAATTATTTTGTAATCAAATTAAACATTCATTTCAGATTGTATAATTAAATAGTAATTTTAAATATTATATAAATTAATATAAAATTTGTTACATTAAAAGTTTAAAATATATGAAGCCTTCATCGCTGAGCTTACAAACTTCATAAATCAAATTCACGAGTTATGCGTTTCAATAAAAATTTACTTCTTCGGTCAATCGGGTATTAAACTGACAGATTAATGTTTAAAATATCAAAAGCGATATGTATAACGGAACATTTTAACTTTATTACAATATGTATTATTTGAAATATGTCGAAAACAAATCAAATATACATAAAAATTATTTATTTAATAATCTAAGCATATATAACTACCATTCGATATAATTACTCACGTGTGTGTATATATATATATATATAGACTTATAATTTTTTAAAAGATTTCGATAACGTAAGTTAGAAAAATATCTATAAATAATCGAAACAAAAATAAACAAAGTGCGATTAGACAACGCGCATCGTACTACTATTTGTTCTACTTGCCCCAATTTCTTCCTTGTTCCCACTTACAGCCTCTAATCCTCACGCGATTTTAACGTACCCCAACGCTATGAAAGCTTATATAGATTAAGCACCTCAAAACTCGCGCGGGTCAAGCACCGACGAAAACTGAGCTGAGCTCTAGTACTGAAATCCAGAAACGCGCACTCGTCTCATCACACAAGCAGCGCATGTAAGAATTAGTTGAAAACGAGTCCAGGAAAAGCCGTCGCTCACGCGGCGCGTTCCAAGAAAGTTTTCCGCGAATTCACAGTGCTAACTTACGATCTTCCGAACGTTCTTGTGCCGTCCGCCCTCGCCTGCCTGCAGAATGGCGCGCTCGCGTTTTATCACCAAAGTGCCACATAGCGCCGGCTGCGGCGTGAGCTTTTGATGTTTACGACGGGCGTTTCGCCTACACTCCGATGCCGCCGAGTTCAACACGCGTTTATTTATAACTAAATAATGCGTCTCTTGAGATGCTTGGGTTTTCTTCTCTTATGTAGTATAGGTAAGAAGTGCGAATTATTATGCGACCTTTTGTTGAGAAAAACGCCTGCAGCGATTGTAAGGAAATATGATTGACCAAATTGCCAAGTAAAGACCGCAGTAAGTTGAAAAAAAAAATACGAATGATGTCGCTTAGAAAGTTTGTACTTGCTACCGTATACTCGACGTATACGTGTTTATACGGAGGTATATACGGTCGTAGACATGGGGAGAATTGCTGTGATCAAGAGCAGAGTTTAGAGTGTAATAATAAGCGAAGCCATAGAGTCAGGCATGCGCGCGCGCGCGTCCGTTGTATTTTATCGTGCTATGTACGCGGCATTTTAGACGAAAAATGTTACCCACAAGGGATGTATATATACGTGGATATGACGAAGGGAAACGTTTCATCTTTGGATTATACGAGCTATACGCTTGGTGTTCAGTCGTTGAATTGTCGGGTGATTCGAGGATGATGGTTTCTAGGTATACGTGTACGATGTATAGGATGCTGTAGATGTTTTCGTTGTATACGATGAGTGTGTATGCGCGCGCGTATACGTATAGAAAATATATATACGTGACTGTTGAATTATTGTATACTTATCGTAATTCACATTTAATTTATTTTTGTCGTAAAGGGAATTTTGATATGCCTCGTAAAATGTGATTTTTCTTTATTACTTTTCTATTTTCGTCATCGCGTTATGGAGAACAGTACACGGTCAGTCTTCAATCTCTGATTCAGACATGTTAGTGCGTGTGCGTCTACGACGCGATAAACTCAAGTAAGATTAGTTGCGTGATTTAGGTAACTGTATTTCTTAAAAGTACTAAAGTATATACATTTATTATATTTCGGAATTCTTTAGGTACATGGATATAATCATTATTTTAAAATGACGTTGCAAAATATTTGAAAGATTGTCAGCTTATTTATTGCTGATTTCATTAATGTTTTTATAAATAACATGAGAAGTATTTTATCTATAGAAATCTTATATGAAATTTGCATTTAAAAAGAATCGTGACTGCAATAAAATTAATGCATTTTCGTTGCAGTATTTTTTTTTCACGTAATGCAATTGTACGATACACACGCGAGAACATGCGATCACATTTATAAATTACTTTCTTGCGAGTTCGTTAATAATAACGTATATGATTACATAAATATTACTTTTGACCTGCATATTTTTATTGCACCTTGATAATTCATATTGTAAGTATACCGAGAAGTAATATTTAAATAACCATTTCACTGTAGCATGCGTCGTTATAGTTTAATTTACTGTAATGGCGATTTAACATCCATTGTAACATTTTTTTATACTTGAAACTAATGGAAAATGTGATATTTCCATTATTCAGCGTATAAAATTGTTAAATAATATGTATAAATATCATTGATCCTATCATGTAATAACATCAATCATTTTGATAATATCTAAAATAAAATAGAATATAAAATTAATTAAAAACAGTAAAGATTTATCGCTACAAAGGAAACTCATTATCTTTGTAACATATAATTTTAAACAATAATAGCTCAATATCGAGTGTAATAACTTTTAAGAATTATTCGTTAGTTTTGCATAAAATAAATTGACATTTAAATTATCTATTTTTAGGCAAACGAACTTTGTTATTCGCGAAAGTGACATCTTCGAGAGTAACAAAAGTTTCAAGACTCGTTAATTCTCTTTACAGTTTTAAATACTCTCGAAAGTTCTCTCGCAACTCTTCACAGAAACTTCAACATTAAGTTATTTCGCCTGCGTAATGTGTTTAATAGTTACGTAAAATCAAAGTAATTTTCAGACATTTCTCTGACAGTAGCGTGTAAATTATTGATCACGTTATTTTTAGATACAATTCATTTAGACAACTAATTGCTCTGAAGATAATAACGACATTTTTCAGCATCAGTGTCACGACGCATATAGCGAGGGCACGCGTAAAAATTCTTCGGATCTTTCCGCTACAATTAAAGACAAGCCCCATTATCTTTTACATCGGCCTTTTTTACGTCATCGCTATCTCGTTCGCGCGCTCGCTAATAAATCAACCGTCCGCAATCTCCCCCCGCGCGGATATCTATACACACACACATACACGCAACTCGTCGCACAAAAACGTTAATTATCGATCTGGTTCGCAATCACGCTCGATTTACATTATCACAAACCTATATAAACGCAGAAAAAGCAACAACAACAAAATACGAATTGTATATAATTGACCGGCAGGCGCGTCGGTCGGAGTGGTCGGAGCGCCGAGGGCGAGCCGTGGCTTCCTGGTGCGCACCCTGGCCTTCGTCTTCTTCGCGACGTTCCTCTGGCTGCAGCTGCACGTCATCAACCTGACGAGCCGTGACTGGTCGAACCGACCCGTCGTCAACGAAAGCCTCTACGCCCTCGTGCCTCAGGAGCTGCATAGGTAAGCGGACTTCCCTTCTCTCACATATAATAATTATATATACATTATATATGTACCTATAAGCGTGAACATCATATCTATACAATCATGTATGCGGTTTATATACATATATACGAACAACAAGTTCTGTGCATATACTCATCATTGTGGACCTTGCAGCAACTGCTCTTATAGTTTCTTTTTTCGCGTCGAGAAACGGGTATTTTATAATAGGCGACGTGTGCATGCGCGCGCGCAGGTACGTAAACATCGCTGCGTGTATATAGTTACGTAAAACGGCAGCGGTGATTATTAAATTATGGAAGTAGCTACTACGACGACGACGACGACGGGAATTTGAATACCACGTATCGGAGTTGTGCATTTTTTTTTTGCTTTATAACGATTCTCTACTAGTATATACGCGAGAGATATGTACGAGGAAGGAGAGTATAAAAGAGTCGAGTGTGAAAAAGAAGTGACACGATGTATAAAGCTGCCGAGCCCGTAAATGGTGTCATAAAAGTACGCAGCTTGTGTATATATAGAGACTTCGTCTCTTTTTTATACTTATACGAAGGATCGCGCGCGCGCGCGCGATGCTCGTCTTTATTGCAAAAAGTGCGTGCATGCATGCGCGCTACTCCGTGATTGGCTGAAAAAATTTATACACGTAAAAAAAATCTACTGTTTCTCGAATATTTTCAGTCGTTAACTTTCCGCGATATATGAAAGGAAATTTTTTTTATGATTTTTTTCTTAGAATTTTTTATTACTTGATTTTTAGTTTTTTTTTTTTAAATGAGTGTAATATATTTTAATATGATAATTAGAAAAAATTCATACACATACCTGTATAGTTATAATGAAGAATTATAATGAAGAAATTTAAAAACATTACAGTTTTAATGAAACCTTATTTAAAAAGTTATTTTCTCTGCTAGCATAACCTTTTTACAATTCAGTTCGCGTTCTACAAACTATATATAATATACCGATTTAATACAGTAAAAAGCTTTTTATACCTTTTAAAACGAGACTCGTCGCATCCGAACAAACACGATGTCCAAATACTTTTCAAACTAGGTTAAAAAAACTTTCTATACTTTGGCCCAACAGATTATCGCTTCCACTCTCGGTCTTCTAAGAAAAAAAAAAAAAATTCGGCTATACAACACGCTGACACCGATAGATTTTCGCAAGCCGTCCGCGGGTATATGTGCATTATACAAATCCCGATAACCAGCCTATATCCAGAGCTGTACAAGCAACGCGATAAGCCATGCAAACATTATATATCCATATATACACACACTCTCTAATTAAACCCCATCCGCTTTCTACACAAAGGTTCCTGAAGGATCGTCGTAACGGGACGCTTGGCCATGGCAACGGCAATGGCACAGGGCCAGGATCATCGGGTGGTGGTAGCGGTGGCGAGGAGCTCGGTGAATACGAGATTGCCGATATACGCCGGCAAATCGAACGCGTGAACGCTGAGCAGCGTGTCCTCAACGAAGAAGCTTTTGGGCCTCTCGCACCTGACGCACCTGTGATCGTCGTTCAGGTTCACGATCGGTTGACTTATCTGCGCCACCTTATCATCTCGTTGGCACAGGCGCGCGGTATCGAGCAAACTCTCCTCGTGTTTAGCCATGACGTCTGGAACCCGGATATCAATTATCTCGTGCAGAATGTTGATTTCTGTCGGGTTTTGCAGATCTTCTATCCGCACAGTATACAAACACATCCGAGGTCCTTTCCAGGCGAGAGCCCTAACGACTGTCCGCGAAACATTCGCAAAGAGCAGTGAGTATATATATATATATATATATATATATTTGAGTTTATTGTATATAGATATATAGATTTATGTGTATATAATATGAATTTGGGCGAACTTGGGGGGTCGATGATGTTGTATATGGTTGGTCGTGTGAAGGCGAAGTAATACTTGGTTTGCATTTAGGTCATTTTGACGTTTGAGGTATGTGTATATGTTTCTATGTGTATGTTTCTGAATAAACAGAACTGGTGGATTTTGATCAATAACTGTGCAAATGACATGACAGAGTGTGCTGTATATGTATATATGCATTATATTTGTATATGGTAGATCTGTCAGGGTGGCGTTTGACAATATTTATTCATATTCGAGACACGTAGTTGTTAAAATTAAATGTAACGCGCTTGAATTTAATATTGACGTTCAATCGCGTGTATCTTGTTTATATGATATATTTGTATATAGAATGTAATCGAATGTTTGTGTGTTTTTCTGGATATGAACAATCGCTATTTTTCGAGTTATTGAGAGAGTGAGAGAGAAAAAGAAAGGACAACGATATGCGCACGCTATATATATAGAGCTGAAAAACTCTTCGCACAGTATATATAAATGTATAAAGAGAAGAGAGGAAAATATGTACTCGAGTACATACGCATCTTTCCGCTTATCTTACTTATGCATGCGGCATTGAAATTTTGATGAATTTCAAACGTTCGTTCTTTCTTTCTTATATACATATATAAACGGAAACACGCGCAAGTCAGTATATACACATCTGTACGAGGAAATCTCACTTTGCTGAAACTAAAGTATAAAAATACATACCGGTTTTTCTTGTGCTGCTGCTGCAGAAGCAACTACGTGACAGTCGCGCGAAAGAGTTATTCAATAGCCGGGCTTTTTAATTTTCAAGCGCGGATGAAAAACGAGCGACGTGTTTCATATTCACGGACAATTTCGCGCGCGTCGTCGAGCTGTGTAACATTGTTTACGACGCGTCTCGGGATCGAGGAAGAACAGTTTAATTGAATTATCATATTAACGTATATAAAACCCGCCGTGCGCTTGCTAATGTAAATTATAGTAGCTACGTTAAACGTATACATATAGATATATAGTTTGGTTTTTAGGTCAGTGTCGGTTAATAATTTACAGTATATACACACGTATAGATTTAAAATATAATGGTATAGGAGAAAAGTGATATTTTTCACGATGATAGATGGGATCGCACGACGTTGCACGATGGAGACGTCGTATATAGAGGAATTGGAAGCTTACATACATAAACATGGTGTTTTAACAACTTTCCGTGTCAATAACTTGCTCGAGAGCATGACTGAGAGTAATAATAACAGCAACGTCGAGCGGCTGATATATAATCAGTTGTACAGTTTTCCGACATGAATCACTAGTTCTAATGATAATGTATATGTCTTTCTCTATGCGAAGAGTTGTTATAGTGTTTCTATTTTTATAAGAGTGCAAAATAATTTGAAAAAGAATACGGTTCCTGCGTGCACGTTGTAATAGCATAGACATTATTAAAATAACTTAAATTGCAATGCAGTCTATAGTCATTATTCATTCAAAGTATAACTGTATTACTATAAAGCTAACACGTTCTAAAAACAATTTCGCGTTGCAAATCTTAATATAACCCTATTCTTTGTTCAGTTATAAAGAAAACTATTTATTTGATAAAAAAAAAGTATAGTATACTTGTCTTACCAACGTTCCCACACCGCATAATGGCTAATCAGTTAGGTACTGTTCAACACTTCGCAAACCGATAATATGTTTAGAAAACCGCGCGGCGTTCTTCTTCTTTTACGAGCATTTTGCACTTCTGCAAATTGATTTAGCAGTGCGGAAAGGTCGGTGAAAGGAATTGAAAAAAAAAACGCTCGAATTCTCAAATAAGATTTATACCGTAAGACGAAATTTCTCTCGGCACTACATCGCGTGCTCGGTAATTTTTGTTGAAAAATAATATAAGGAGCCGTGTTGTTGTACGGTCACGTTTGAAATTTCCTTTTTTCTATTCTTGCGTATATACAACAGTAACGAACTATCGGTTATGGATTGGATTTCCTAATGAAACACTGCGTAGATCAGGGCCGCCGCACTACTCGGGATACCTTGAGTTTTTAGTGCACACATACATACATACACGTCATAGGATATATATATATATATATATTTTTTTTTTCGCGATATTCGATCTGTGTTCTCATTGTTATTTTACAACTCTGTTATAGGAATTCGTAATTGCATTTTGTATCAATTCATAGCTTCCGGTTAATGCGCAATTCCAATTGTTTTGAAACAATAACAAATAGAAGTACAATTGTAATAATTTTATTTCTTCTATATATGATATATATACAAGCAATGACAAAATTAACCCTTATAATCACTCCAATGCATCAACCAAATCTCAAACGATAGAAATGGAAATTTCCATTCCTCTGTAAGTTATTGAGATTAATTACCTTAACAGTAATTATTTTTCGCAGTCACGCGTCTCGACCTTCTATATACACCAATTCGCTATTAAACTTAAACGAAGCGGCAATTTCAATTTTACAACTTACTCAATCACCCGATGCGAGCTGTTGAGCTCTCTCCCCCTTCCCCTTTCCCCCCCTTATAAAAGGATCTAATCACGCGTCGCGCAGCAGTTCCTTTTATGCGCAATCACGCTATCGCGACTATAATACCCCCGATCCACCTCTCCTCGCACTCGCTGAATTGCATTCCACCAGGTATATTTTTAACGTCTCTCGTGTGTGAGTGTATATATATATGGTACACGTATGCTCGTCCATACGCCAACTCAGCTACAGCAAAGCAAATAAAACTCTCTCTCGCTCTTTCTCGTTATATAATACATCTATATACGTGTGTGTGTGTGTGTGTATGTGTATATATATGCGTAGTGCATACATGTATATATGTGTGTGTATACGATATAAGTTACTCGTATTCGCAGGGCCTTGAACTTGGGCTGCACGAACGCCCAGCATCCGGATCTTTACGGTCACTATCGCGAGGCTAAGTTCACGCAGACTAAGCACCACTGGTGGTGGAAGGCGAATCGAGTCTTCGATCAGCTCACTGCAACGCGCAATCATACTGGTATGGTGCTCTTCCTCGAGGAGGATCACTACGTTGCTGAGGATTTTCTTCATGTGCTCAGGCTAATGGA
This sequence comes from Torymus texanus, assembly GCA_036873485.1. Classification (NCBI taxonomy): domain Eukaryota; kingdom Metazoa; phylum Arthropoda; class Insecta; order Hymenoptera; family Torymidae; genus Torymus; species Torymus texanus. Next base: position 2,820 of record JAYJLV010094542.1, on the reverse strand, counting down.
ACGTACCTGTAGACATAGCTGCGAAAGGTGCAATGTGCTGTCACTCGGCACTTATCTCAAGACTTACAACTACTACGCGGATTTTAGCAAAAAGGTATATGATATATATTGTTATACATGATGGTTCGAAGTTTATTCGGGTATATACATATATAATATATTGACAGATATCTGTGCGAGGTCGAATGCATTTATATATAATATATATTGTATAGGTCGCCGCTTTTCGATGATACACTCTTTTTTCGCTGTTTCCTCTATATACTCTGTTTCTGTTGCGCGACGTCGTTGTTTTTTGTTTTTTCACGTTTTTTTCATTTGACGTTCGCTATGTAACGATATATACACACACGTGTACATATAATATTTATACACGAAGGTGCATGCTATACAGACGTATATATAAATACCCGTCACCACACTGTAATACGATGGGCATGGGGATGGCTATTGTTTTGTGCGCGTTTCTCGATGAAATCGTGGGAAGAGATGAGCCATTGAGAGTTATATATACGAGGAATTGTTTTAATTTAGTTGCGATGATGGAAATTGTTTGCGGTTGTTATATACGTATTACGTGTTACGCAAGAATCATGTGTAATACGTTTAGATGCCAGGGTATAAATACCTTATCTGTGTTTATTTATCTTGATGGTGATGGTGATGATTAATTGCAGTTATTATGTACATTGTAATTCTCTCAGAAGTATTTAGCTCTCGTGTAAAACATTGTCAAGTGCGCGGTTGTGGTAACTATATAGCGTATAAGATATATACACGCGCTAGTTTCCTACATTGTTTAAAGAGACTAAAATTATAGTGCGAATCCAAATGTGTGTTTCGCATTTTCGTGTCCACAATTCAAGGTAGTTAACTTCTACTGTAATTTTAGTTTAATGCTGTAATACCGCCAACTTAATTAATTCTTCATCTTTTCTTGAAAATAATATGGAAGATGACATAGTAAGGTTACATTTTTTCCATTAAGGGCTTCCAAAAAGCTCATTTTAAATTTAATAATTATAATTTAACATAATACTTTTATCACATTATTATCTCATCTTTAGCTTATGAATTTTTCATCTTTTTCCGTTTTCGTTAAACAAAATTCTCGCAGAAATCAACCGACCGCTTGTAAAAATAACTTGTAATCAAACAATCTCATCAAATTTCCAAGTAAAAGCTATTAAAAACTTTCGGGAAACGCGCACGAGTATATATATAGCAACGGCATTAACTGCACAACCATCACCACCACGACCACCGACCACATCGGTGCTCTTATCAGAAACAAAGGGCTCCTTCTCTTTCTCTCTCTCTCTCTCCAATTACCTTGGCACGGCCATAAAGCAAAATTGCTCGCGAAAAAAAGTCGAATCACGCACAGGTCATTCCGGGGAATCCCCTATATATATATACATACATATACTAAGTAAAACTTGAAATTCTTCGCACACGACACACAATTACTTCAAGTGTTGCGAAATTCACCGATGTGTATACACACCCATGAGGGTAAAAGGGAGTTTATATTTAAACATTAGCGTACAGGTGCACACACACATACATACATTATGTATAATACGTTAGAGCATCGATCGAGCGTCACGCATTACGGGGTGGGTGAACAGGGCCGCGTAATTTTAGAGCACCCACGTGTGCCGCAGACAATTTTGGTATAGCCAAACTTTCCATACCGTTGCGAAACACAAACAGCTAGCCTATATATGAACGCCAAACTATACATGCTCTACCTACACCCCTTATCTATATATAAATCGATCACTTGTACGCGTATACACACACACACACACAGACATGTAGGTAGGTATAGTAGTGCGCTGCTGTAGGAAACACGCAATAAGCGAGCGATACACGCACACACGCGTGTAATGTATACGTGGGAAGAAGGAAAACACGGAGGAACCGCGCATGTAGATACGTATATATATCCGCGTGGAGAGTATTATGCATGCACGCGCGCGCGCATCGTGTGTGGATAATCGACTTGCTCGGATGGGAGATATGTGTGTGTGTGTGTGTGTGGTGCACGCCTTGGGAAGATTTTTCGAGGTATATTTTGGATCGTTCGCGTGGGGATATATTAGGGGAGAGATGAAGGGTTACCTATAAAGTGGATATGCCCGAAGTTCCGAATTGAAATTCAGACAGGCGTTGAGTGAAACGTGCAATAATACCGATAACTTTGAGATGATTTAGCGTGTCTGTGTATATATAGGGTATATACTGTATAACTAACTACCATTACTGCATAACTTTGATATTATTGGATTGTAATGCACGGGTTTTCGATTTCGAAGGGCTCAGTATAGCTATATGATATTGATTGAATGATATTCGTGCGTTTCAGTTATACACGCGTGCTATTATGCCAATCAAGTACATCAACCCATTTCCAAGATAATCATTACATGTGCGGCGCTGCTGTGTGTGTATATATACATCAATCTTATGCGCTTGACTTGTGCTAAACCTATTTTAGTGAAATCGATGTGGCATAGTCCTTGCTTCAACGTGTGTAAAGGGTACCTCTCTCTCTCTGTATCTCTCTCTCTCTCTCTTCGAAATTGACGGATATTTTACTTATTGCCAATGTGTGTATATACGTCAATACGTCGTTGTTACGCTATACCTTCGCTGCTTACACAATACCTATAATCTTGAAAATTCTGTAATAGGTGTTAGGGGATTTTTGTTGATATTTGTTAGTGTAAAGTTTATGGTACTATATATATATATATACACACACACACACACACACACACACACACACACACACACACACACACACACACACAC
>JAYJLV010094531.1:0-12720 GCA_036873485.1 Torymus texanus | reverse complement strand
AGAAACGGAGAGAGAGGAAGAGGGACACAGCTCAGCGGAAAATATATATATATATATATATATATATATATATATATACACACACACACACATGAGTTGGAAAACGCGGAGAATCCTGTGCGACGTCGTTCTCTAATTGATAAGTCGCGACGTGCTTCGAATTTCAATGCTATGTACCTATACACAACACACGTAAACGCGCGCGTACACACACGAAGCGTTGACGAATTGAAATTCTAGTTATGTCGGTAGTGGGATCGTTCGCCGCTACTGCGATTGTTTGTTACTTTGTGCTGCGGCTTTTTTTTGTCCCTTTTCCCCTCTCTTTTTCTCTTCCCATTACCGGTCCCTCGTCATTTTGCCTATTTTCGTCTTACGGATCTCTTTCTTTCCATCCAGACTGAGTATACACGAGCGTTTGCTAGTCACGTAGCCAGTCGGGGAAATGCGATAATCGTGAAAAGCGATAGAGTGCCGATGCTTCCGTTTGTCGAAGTGATTTGCGTGTAAGAGAGATGTGCTTAATTTGATGTTTCAAAAGACAGAAAGAAACAGAGAGGAGAGAAATTTTTCGTGACGAAATCTCACGGCGGTGTATTGGATTTATGCAACGTGAGGTAATTTTGATTGTAAAAAGTTGCAGCATTACAAAAGAAGGCATTATTCAAGTTATTTTTATGACGTAAGAGCGAAGATTATTTTGAAATATTGAAAATGCAGCCAGAGTTCCTTTTTATTTTTTGCTGTTTATTATAGAATTTAATATATTGTGAATTATTTTAAAATTTAATATCACTGAATTTTTCGTCTTATTTTATGCATCAAAAATATTTAATGTTGAATTAAAATACTAAAAACAGTCAGTTGAGAATGAAATAAAATAAACGTCTGTCGAAACATATCATCAGCGAGAAAATAAGAAGAACAAGGAAAATATAGTGAAGGCAAAATCGTCACGTACGCACATCTGCAATATACCTATCTTACTGCATGTATTACATATAATAACTTTTCGAACTTGATTTTCAGGGTCTCTTATTACGCGCACTCTGTATGCACGATTCGCACCGTCGATAAAATAACATCGCACTTTGAAATTCCCATTTTTTTTTCCAACGGCAGTAAATATTTAAAGCTTCAAAATACTTTGAAATTACATAGGAATATTTATAAAGTTAAAATTACTTTTTAGTACTTTAACCGAACGTAAAATATTTAGCTAGTAAGCTTAGTTTATTATTAAAACATAACATTAAAGTTTAATTTCAGACTATCTACAAAAAGTTATATTAATTTTTTTTTAAAGTTACCAAGAAAAAACGTGTTTGCCAATCATTTAAAGAATTATCTACAACAGCAAAACTAACATTATGTATTCTATTGGCCACTTCGTCCCGTTTAATACGCACTGCCTTTTTATTTATTATTACTTTTCGACCGAAAGATTAAATACCGTCCAATCATGAATAATTCTACGGAGAAAAGACTATACTTTTTTGACATCCTCAAATCGTGGGCGCACGCCCGGCGTGCCGGTAATTATTAATAGCTCGTGATCGGGAGCGGCCGGTCGAACAGAGTCCGATACGCGTGCACGAGGGGGAAAATTGCGATCCATTCTTATTTGGCACGTAGGGGATTTCGATAAAATGCCGTGTGCACGAAAGACGAACGCTATCGCGTTGGTTAAACTATCGCCATTAATCACAAGGCTGAAATGCAGCGCGCTGGGAAATCGACAGAGAGAGAGAGAGAGAGAGAGACAAAGTTTTTCCGAAACGATTCGTTTGTTTTCACACTCTGTTTGCACACCGAACAGATGTTATTTCTGATCGTTAAAAAGGTGGTGCACATACTTTTGTAATTTATACTGTATTTATTGAAATTAATGATTTATCGCTATAGACATAAAAATAATGTATTTCATGAATCATAAATGTTGATTTTATGAAAAATAAACTAAATTAATTATCTGATAATTTCTCTCAATTGTTTGACGAATCGCATTTTTATTATTCTTTCATAAAAATCAATTTTATTAGAAATTTCAAATATTCATTTGTATACGCCAATTTCGCATAATGCATCCACACAAAATCGTCATACGTAATAAATTTCCCATACACCAACTAAAATAAGTAAGAAAATTTATTGAAAATCAGACAGCCATATACACATCGGGACCACAAATAAACCTTATCGAAATCCACCGTCTCTTTTTCCCAATTAATTTCGTTACCTTTCATTGAGCGCCAATCCGATATACCTATACATGCGCCTCGGCAAAGCACCTCATCAAACGCCCGCATGAAGCACTTCCACACCCGCGCATTTCCCATATGCGTGTATAATACCGTAGGGAAAGCCGTTCACACATACTTATACTCGTCTTCATCATTTTACACGGGTCCCGCGCGCTCGCGGCTCTGACTTATTTATAGTGCGTTTACTTTGGAAAAGCCGTTACGCAGCGAAGGAGAGACCGAGAGAGAGAGAGACGGACAGACTGCCACCCCCCGGACGGGGCAGCTTTTAACTCCCGCAGCCCCATTGTGTGATGTTATATGGGGAGGGGGAGAGGGAGACGACGAGAAGAGAGGCTTATGTGCCCTCGATGCTGAAGCAGCGGCTTATCCGTGCGTGTATATGTATATATGTATATGTGCACGACGGGCCAGCAGTTGGCGCGTCGCTGATTGGTTATCGATGAAAATTTCGAGAGGGTTGCGGGTATAAGGGAATGGTCAATTGAAAGTAGACTTTCTTTCTTTAGTCTCGAGCATTTAAGGAAGTAAACTTATACATTTTTGGGTGTTTATTTATTTTTTTTAATGACATAATATTGAAAAATTTGAAAAGTATCTGGTATAATGCACTTTGGAATAATAATTGCCTGGATAAAACTTTAACTATTAGTGAGTGTTTGTAAAGCTAAACGTGCAAGTTACTTCAATAAAACTTGATGTGACCAAAAGAAGGGTTTACTACTCGTTACGGTTATTTTCTGAAATTTGCAATTATTTTTATATGTTATAGAATAAGATCTCACTTACGTAAATAATATTTCATTTAAACTCCCAAGTTATCTGCGATCAATAAAAATTCAATGTGGTTTTGCTATTGACCATTCAGTTATTGGCCTATAACCCAGCTTCAAATCTAGGACGTTTCGCTATCCAGAAACCAATGAAGAAGCTTTCAATTTTACTATCGGCTTTTAAAGCCATTTCATTACCCGAATACTAGCAAAATAACAATAAACTCTTCGATTGTCGTTTTAAAATTGAATTTTTATCAGGCAGAAATCTATATTGATTAAAAAAGTATTTATTATAGCCATAACGATACATATACACTGTCCATACAAATTTTACGAAACGTACAATTTTATTTCATCACTACAATAAGTCCAGAAAACTTTAATATCCTGCAGGCTTAAATCGAATTTCCTCATTGTTATATAACACAAAGTGTACAAGTAAAATAGTCATTAGCGATACAATACAAGTTTATAAGTATCTTTTCTAACTTACCAATTGTAAAGGAATTAAGAGAATGCAAAATATGGACGCGAAACCCTATTTGGAAAGTAACGATCGCGTATAAGACGATATTCTCTCATCCAACTTCCCTCGAAAATAAAAGAATCCCTCGAAATTCTCTCGGAAATAAAAGAAAACACTATAACTTCCAGCCCCAGACAATCCTGAAGACCTTAATTGAACGCATAAATACAAAGAGCGAGCACGGCTGTACTCTAGGCTTCCAGTATGGCCGCAACGTTTGCATTAAACCACCGCTAGCGATCTGATTTTGCCTGCTTGCTTGCCTGCGCATAGAAACGGTGAAAGTTCGCGCATACGCTTTCGACGGATGCGCTCGTCGTGTAAATACAAGCCGACTCTCGTGAGATAACGAGCCGGGATTACAAACGCGCAGGCGTGATGGAGAGAGAGAGAGAGACAGAGAGAGGATATGAGCGTGTATATATATATATATAGAGAGCCGATAAGGACCGCGTATATAGCGAGCGCCGCGTATATTTAACCCCTGTGAGGTGCGACGTGATAAGGGCGGACAGCATTGTTCGCGCTCGCTTGATCGCTCATAAATAATCGATTGGCCGTCTAATACCACGTGGTACTGGACTCTTCGGTGGCCGAAAAGTTAGGTTTTATTCGAGAATGGTGATTACTAATTCTGTCTACGAGTCGGTGTGCCCGGATGGGAGGGAATGACGGACAGGTCATTTGTCTTGGATAATTGATTTAGGTTTGGATTTTGAGAATCATTCCGATTATATTATGTTTTGGAGTGGTGTGTAATAATACTGATAGCGTTTGAGAAATGTAAGACATTTTTTAAAAATAATAATTTGGTTATTCAATTATTCTTATTTTTAGAATTTATTTTTTAATGAGAATTAGTCACTAAGAAGAAAATTTCCATTCTAATAAATTTGAAATGAAAATTTTTTCGTAGTTCACCTCGGAGGAGTTATAAAATTTTATGCTCGAGGTCAACGATTTTAAAATCTAGTTCATATTTTAAAAACTTAACGTATTATTAAAAAGAAAGAAAATTGAGTCGGGAATACTTGTATTAATCATTCGAACAAATCCCGTTTACTACTTAAGACAGTTTCCAGGAATAGACAAATCTTCGCGTAGAGTCAGACACGGAGTAAAACAATCCATGCCAGAGGGAAAAGAGAGACAAATTCGATAAAAAAAAAATGCAAATCGCATGTAAAACCGTGGAAAACGTCGAGTGGAGAGGCTTATAACGCGCTCGCTCGATCGACTATGCAGAGGACAAAGGAGAGGGAGGGAGTGAGCGAGAGAGAGAGGAAAACCCGATAAACTTCGCTATTTCGCATCCTTCTTTTCCACTTCCACGTCGCCTTTCGCGCGCGGCCCCCTTTTCACCCCACCTACCGCTCTCACCGTGCCAACTTGCATTTTAATAACGTCCATCGCACCGACTTTCTCGAAATAACTTTGATTTGCAATCTCTGAGGGAAATTTCGTCATATTGAGTTTGAATTTTGGTTAAGTTGCGTTGAACACTGTTATGAATTTTAAATGTAATAAATAAATGTGTATTGTATAAATATGACCTGAAGGTGAATTTATACAAAATAAGTTTAAGTTTGAATATTAAATAGATTAAATGCGCGAGTTCTGCTCTAGAAAGTAATAAAGTACAAAAGAAATTGAATATATTATAGGAGTTAAATTCAACGTTCTATATAAAATTGGGGCATAAAATTCCCTACTAAATCATGAAGAATTTAGCCTTGACCTGTCTTTATATCTTCTTCGTGTTTTTAATGAAAAATTGAATTAAAATTTTTTATATATATGAAATTGTTAATACGGTAATACAATAAAACAATGTATTAACAATGTATTCTGTTGATATTTCACTTTATTCTCTTATTCGAATTTAATTTAAAAGTTAAAACCAATTTCATCTAATGTCATCGGAATAAGCCATCTAATAGCTCGAGTTAATTACAATTCCTGACATGGCATTTCGTTCGAACATCGTTATTATCGTAATTTTTCAATTTTTATTGCCCTTAATTTTAGAGATTACCCGGGAGCTCGGAAAGTCAATAAATTATTTTATTACGCCATAAGCATGAAGAATAATGGAGTTTGTATTACTGACATCGGAGGGCGGGCGAGCTTGGAAAATCAATACGGGGGTCACGAAAAAGCTCCGCTACTTCTCTCCACTTCTCCCTCCTTCGCTTTGACTTTTTTCTCCACCGGCGAAGCGAATGGAATTAACTTCATATCTCGACTCTAAGGCGAAACCTATTCATTTCCCTCTTTGACCTCCAAGTTTCGAATAATAACACCGGGTGTTTGGATATTTGAATAAAACACGCCAAAACGGGGTCAACGAGAAGAAGACCAAATATCATTGTCGTATCGGAACGAAATTGAAAGCTGCTGTGTAATCGGGAGAAGTAGATATTTTATATATATATATATATAAAAATTTATTCTCGGCGATGGGAGTGTACGCGTGGGGCTCGTCGCTGCGTAAATAAAGTGACAAAAAGTGAAAGGGGGCGAGCATAGTAAGAGAGAGTGCGCGTAAACTTTTTTTCCCTCCCCTGCGGCTTCGGGTTATTTTCGGACGTAGAAGTTCGGGGCTCTCTTGACACTCGATATAATGATTTTGTGTTTGCTGATGTTACACTTTTGCAAGTTCAATCGATGAGTTTTATTTTCCCAGATAGGTTTCATTATATAATAGACTTTATTATTGTTTCTTTCGTCAATATTACTTTTATACACTTTGAAATAATATTGATAGAATCTCATAAGAGCATAAATTTTTCAATTATCGAAAAAATGTCTATCATATTTAACTTTCATCGTAATATCAAATTTTATTGTCTATACTTTTTTACTCTTATTGAAAACGTATTTGTATTTAATATCATATCAAAAAATACAAGATATACTTTTAATTAAATTTGTCGATAACAATGAGGACAAATGAATGCTTCAATAGAAATGAATCGAATGAATATGTTTTTCAAAGCAGTAAATTTAAAGTTCGTCACCCTTTTCAAAAAACAGTAAAATTATTCATGAATTTTTTAGTTGTTTTTCTCCGAAAATAACAGTCTTCGTGTTATTTTTAAAACTCATAGCTTTTTCATTTTAAATAATTTAAACTCACATTCTCAGATAAATATGAATCACAAAAGCAAGCTAAATATAAATGATTGATTGACGTGTAAAAGCTTTTATTATAAAATCATGGCAAAAATAAATGAAAAATTAATGTAAATACGTTATAACGTGAACAAATGAAACGAAATGAAATGTTATAGACATAAAAGGATGTTTTAAACAATATTTTACAAGAATAAATTTATGAACTTTTATTTTTAAATTCATATCATTTTATACGAATATCTGCATTACCTATGGTACCACTGTAACAAAAAACAAATTTATACCCCGGTGGAAATCCAAAATATTTTCTACCTATTAAATGGTCATTTCGCTTATCTAGTTTCCGGCTATTTAATAGATTGAAAAATAAAATGAGTTTATCGAAGATTTGCACAAGCTAGTTCTTATCTATTTAAGAGGTATTATAGTTGGTCGGTTTTTTTAGTGAATAAATAAAAGCCTTGTTATAATGGAGAAGAGTGAGAGAGACAGAAAATAATGACAATAAAGTCATTTTTCGAAATATCTATGTAAGGGCTTATAGTAAATGCTTTTTGACCTTCGTATGTTGTTTATATTTTAGTACGCTATCAGATGAAGTTGGATATCGTGCAATTTAATGACAAATTCATTAGAAAAATTAAAAAGAAAATTTTGAGGTTATGGCATTCTAGTCCCAATCTATTAAATGTGAGAATAATAGGAGAAAAAGCGTTTCATCGCAGGCAATTAACTGGCCATTTTTCCTACTCTTTTACTATGATTCTGGTCATTTCGCGATAGACGAATTTATACCAGAGTATGGGTTTAGGAATATATAAAGCACGCGGGGGTACAAGCAAAATGGAACATCCAGTGGAGAGTGGATTGCGAAATTCGGCCGCAGCCCAGAGAAGACGTCGTTCAAACAATCCCCTGATGGGAGAGAGCCGGTAATCCAGTATAACAGTTCACGTATACGACGCCGACAACATTCGGCCCGGTGGTCATACCGACTGCGGACGATTGCGTTGCACAGAATATGCCTCTGCGGTTGCGTGCATATGTATTAATGTATATATGTACACGCGGGGCGCTGATTGATCGTCATCGGTAATGATGGCATCGCGGTGTCCTTTCGTCAGCGGTATAACTCTTAGGTTATGGGGTTTTTTGAAAAAAATTTTATTGCCCGTCGCAATCATTGTAACGCGGTAAATTGACCATTGTTTTTTAACATAGTTGTACAATATATTATACATTTTTTAAAGTGCAAATTAATGCTGATATCAAAATTAATTTAACGCCAAGGATGAAAATATCACGTCCATTTATCACAAGCAAAACTTCATAAAAACGAAATTCTACGTCCAATCTACGCACGATTTCCGTGCAATACTTGGATGCGAGGATAGCTCGTCCGCAGGTGCGCGCTCCTCGTAAACTCTGTGGCCGTTCATCCCCCGCGCAAGTACACTCGTGTATATGCGCGCACGCGACAGATGTTCGTACATGCGTGAATGTGCGTTAGTAAAGATGCGGGCGAGTGAGTATTTCCGCTGACTATGTGATATTTTTGCGATGCTGATTGATCGGGACACGATTCAATTAGGTTCGAGCGATTTTTTCTTTCCGGGGCAAGGAGAAGACCAAGGTGGGTCTATTTAGGAAGTAGGTTGGATGACCTAGTTTGAGGGAGGAGGGGCTGCGGAGGTATCGAATGATATGGCGCTGGAGCCTGTGGTTTAAAGATAGTGTTTACTTGGGTTCTCTATTTCAGTGAATTCGGGTAATATTAAATACATTCGTGAAGCAATTTTATTTTTTACGCGTTTAACAGGAGTTAAGTAAATAATGTCTGGTAAATGTAGTGAATAAATAATTTAATGCATTTTATTACTATTTTTTATAATAATATAACTTGAAAGTTTTATTTATTTTTTATTAAATTTATCTTTTAAACAAATTAAAAAAATATACTAGTCAGCTCTTCGTGAAATTCGATTAGAATTCTGATAAAATAATGTCGGTTAATTTTCCCTCTGAGCCTAAAATGAATCGTATGTATTTTCAAAACTGAAAATCTTTTAATTTCACGAAAAGAACCGAAAACACGGCTAATCCAACAGCAGCAGAAATTAACCGAGTGGAATAATAGAATGAGCTTCCTCGCCGCGCGAAAGAGAACGAGCGAAGCGCAAACACAGAAGAGAGTAAAATAGACGGATCGCAGAGAGAACCCACACATATTCACGTATATTAAGCTCGCGCTTGGTGTGCGCGATAACTCGCGACCGCGCGGAGAGAGCGAATGCGCCAGTCGATAATAATTATCGATAGCCTCGCCGAAATTACGAGGTCGTACGGCTATGGGTGTGCGTGCAAGGGAGGAAGAGAGGAAGGATGAGGACCGTTGCCGTTCAAATCGTGGAATGGACTTTGACCGCGTAAATATTGGCGGGAAAGAGCGCAGGGGTTGTGCGCAACGATTTTATATGGGAAATTATTCGAGGGGTGCGGCATCCCTTCGATAAATGCCTATCCACAGCTCTCATTAGCTTCTTTTCTGCGTGACTTTCAGTTACGCGTGTTTTTAAATTTTCTTTTGGTCGAATGGTAATTGAAATTTATAGGAGACATTGATGGCATGATTTTTGGAATACATGTACATTATTAATGCAAAAAGTTTAAGTTATCATTTTCTATCGTAAATTCAGTGTTGTATATAAACATAAATAAGAGATATTTCATTTGTACCACTTATTTAAATAATTATTTATTTAAAATTCGTAATTTGATTTATTGCCAGAAGCCCAGAACAATATTATTACGGGTTTTTATAAAAATCCCCTTTATTGGATTGTAAAATCTTTTATTCGCTCAAAGTACACCTTTATGAATCGTTTTATAATTCGCCATAATCTTTTTATTTTAGCGACAATTGAAAAATTTCATCAAAGCAGATATATCCCGTATAACAATGAATTTCAAGAACTCCATATCAGAAATAATAAGCCATGAAAAAAGTAGAAGCCTGGGAAAAAAGTCAAACTTCACGACATCTAACTTTCACTTGGCCGCACGCAAATAGCAGATCCACGCACGTGCGCATATGTATGTGTGTGTGTGTATATATATATATATATATATGTATATAAATACCAGCCATCGCTCGGCTCCATCTCTCGCCTTTATCGTCTAATGCCTTTCGCGCGCCCGTGCGTGCGCGTGCAAAAAGAATCGCAACGCGTGGAGACGGTCGGAAAGTCGTGATGCGTGCGTTTGTATACGCGAGTATATATGTGTGTGTGTGTGTGTGTGCGCGTGTAAAGAATCGGTGAAAGAGACAAGTGCAGCGCGGTAATATATAGCGCGCCATTGTGCACGACGCGCCAATGAACTGCACTTTATCTGACGTAACCGATTTTTATTGTCACTATTGCCGGTCGCGGGGGAAACAAAGCCGCACTTACATAGACGCCGCAACGATCGTTTACGATGTGCGCGGTACTGGTGTCTATTTCTGTTTGTCGTGTTTCTTTTTTTTTTACGCAAAAGAGATATTAAATGACATTGTGGGCTTTTGAATTGAAATGTATATTTTGAAATTGCTGCTTGTTGATATTGCAGTAATTTGTTGATGCAATGTTATAATGAAATCACTTATCTATTTTAGTATAACAGTCTGTTTAAGTTTTATATTTGATTTAAAAAAAGGGAATTATCGTATTTGGTAAAAGAAAATATATTAAACTTTATCTGGAAATTTAATGAAAAGTATATTTACATTAATCCTATTAAAATCCTCTATAGGGAATGGAAATTGTCGCTCTAAATATAAATTGAATGTTCAGTGTACAAACGTGATAAATATATAATCTGAAATTCAACCTATTTTGAGACATTAAAGATAAAAATAAATAAAATAGATTAAAAGCAGTAGAGATTAAATTTTGTTCAATACGTCGACAGTACATATGGAGAATGATTCTTTTGAAATCCAATTCTGTCGTAATTTACCAGCTCTATCCAGGACGTTCGGTATGTAAGTGTCTTTTTGCTCTGCGAAATACGGGCGCGCGCGGAAACGCAGAGAGCTAGAGCGAGAGAACGCGAGACAGAGATAGAGCTTGCCTCGGATCTTTTTTCCCTTCCATTGTTTCGTTTTGTAACGCAAGCACGCGAGTAATAAAGCGAGACAAGCAGGCAGGCAGGCAGGCAAGCAGCAGCAGCGTATGCGCGCCACTCACGGGATCGACCGAAAACCACACCATTTTTTTGTTAATTAATCTTCTCGTTTATTATACTGAATTTCCAATATTACAGGATTATGCTTTTCAGCGAAAATTTATTATGCAAGCTTATTTGATTCCGGAATAAATGTTGGAAATCATTTGGGATATTTCCATAAAATATAATAAAGCGTATATGTATATATACGTATAATTTTATATTAATATGGAAATATTACGTTTATAAGTATTTTTGAAAATTTCTTTCCGCTCTTTCGTGAAATCGATGAATTTCTCACTGAATTTGTTCTTGTTATTTATTATAATAAATTGCACGATGTAAAACGTAACTCAATATAGTTTAAACAAATATTTATTATTTTAACACTCTATATATATTTTACGTTGAAATTCGTATTATTTCAAATTTAATACAATCATATTCTTATAGTTATATTATAAGAGATAGTGGAGGCTTTAAATGGGAAAGGGAACATGAAAATGCAAGTCGGCGAAACGATGACGAACAGCTTGAAATTGTGACGTAATCACCTGGAGCGAGCTCAAGCAATGTCATGTTTAAATCATAGAAATGATTTTGCTCTAAGGTCATCTGGCAGAGAAAAGAGATACACACGAACTATACATAAATTGCCTCTGATTTTTTTTCTGATCACCTGCTTTCGAATAAAGTTTGTATTGGCTGGTTTTATATTTTCTGCTTTTAACGTTCTATTTGTTATTATAACTCTGTTGTGATCTACAATTACAAATTGCTACACGTTGAATTAATTAACGCGGAAGAAAAATAATATATTTATTATCAGGATACGAAATTATTTTCCTTTTTCTATGATTAATATATCACTTATCTTTCGACATTTTCAAAGATTTCGTAAGATTTTGTCATGATGTTATTTATTAATAGCAATAAACAATGTTTTAAAAATAACGAAATGTTCTTTCGAAAATGTCAATTTTTCATACCTTACATTTAACCTTGTTTCTTCGAATAATTAATGAACTGGAATTTTAAAACATATTGTTACACATTCGCAAGAAGTAAACAACGATCTGAACTTTATGTAACAAACACTAGATCGTTCAATTAAGATTTAATTAAACCTGTGCCAAAGATCGCCGAAAAGACCGATATTATTCTAGTGAAATGACTTCACGCCCGTTTAATTTCGCGCACCTCAGGCAGGCAGGCGTGGGCGTCTCTACCCCACATACTTTCCGCATTATCTTCACAACGTTCGTCGTCTCATCTCTTTCTCTCCGGCTTGTCGTCTCGCGTTACGAAACGCACGAGTAAACGAGCGAGCGTTCCGTTTTCCCATTGTTATTCGCACCTTCGCTAATGTCAGAAGTATTAATTATCCCGCGTCGCTTTTCTGTCGTCTATGAGATCGATCGATAAATTTGAATGTGTAATATAGTCAGGCGTCAGTTTGGTATAGATTTATAATGGAATGAGGTGAAGCATGTGTTAGGCTATTCTCGGTATAGTTCCGGTGCGCAGGTTCTATTTTTATTGCGACAGATAATTACAAGGTCGCGGTAAAAAATGTGTGATAATGTTTCTATTTTCGGTAGCGAGGGTTTAAAATTAAAAATTCAATGCGCTGTCTCGGTGTGTTTTTATTATTGAAAATCAATACGCGTAGTTCAAATGGACGCGAGCTTTTTACACGGAGATAATGAGGGTTGCTTTTTATTTCTCTGTACACGGAGAGAACTTTCGTAGTAAAAATTACTATGAATAGTTTGAAATTGAAGACAGACTCAAATTATAATGTTTT
>JAYJLV010094520.1:0-12721 GCA_036873485.1 Torymus texanus | reverse complement strand
TCTCTCTCTCTCTCTCTCTCTCTCTCTCTCTCTCTCTCTCTCTCTCTCTCTCTCTCTCTCTCTCTCTCTCTCTGGTATTTTTTCGAAAAGCTATAGGTGAGAGTTAGGGCAAATAGTTGCACGACTACGAATAGCTTTCGAATAAGATAAACACCAGATTTGCTTACATCGCTGGTATGTCTTATGTACATTTACTTTCTCGCGACCTTGCTCTATTATACTTCATCGAATAACGTTAATTTTTAAGCTCGTGCGACCATTATGATATTTGACATTATGTTAGCAGATTCTTCTTTTCACAGGTAGGCAATTTGAGAACGAGGATTTAGCTATTAATCTCTTTACTTGAGCAAAGTCTTTTGAAAGTTTGTATATTCATCTACGTACACGAGCTCCTTTCGAGCCACAATCGGCCTTGAACGACGGGATTAAAGCTTGAAAAGAGCACTAATCTCCGTTTGATGAGAGGATGTTAATGATCCATGGTATTCAAACTCTTCTTCAGCCTCTGCCTTGTAAAAAGAACGAACGATTTAATCGCATTTTACAGAAGCAAAGAAACCACTTTAGCATGGTATAAAACAGAAGAGGATTTAGTTAGAAAGTGCATTTTTCAAAAAGATCGAAAACGAATGTTTTAGGAATATTTACTATGGTATTATCGCACATGTCATAA
Source organism: Torymus texanus (assembly GCA_036873485.1). Lineage (NCBI taxonomy): Eukaryota > Metazoa > Arthropoda > Insecta > Hymenoptera > Torymidae > Torymus > Torymus texanus. The sequence goes on along the minus strand of JAYJLV010094520.1, from coordinate 12,045 downwards.
AAAATTTCTCAACAATTTCAGAAACCCAGCTTATTAAGACTCTCCTCCTCCAGTACTCGATACATCTCAAGGACTGCAAAGTTCAATAAAGCACTTCTCTCTATCTCTATTTCTCTCCCTTAGACGCGACTACTCTTTTCCGGCGTATACATATATACACGACTACGAACTCACATCAAACGCTGCCACCGCGCATTCATTTTTCCGGCAATGATCGCGAGCGAGACTTTATTGCCCCCAGTACCCCCTCCCTTCCTCCTCACTCTCTCACCCTTTGTGCCTGTTTCTCTTTCTTCCCGTCGCGCTGTTCCAGTTTCTCCTCCCATTCTTCGCGGACTCGTGTACCCGGAGTTATTTCGCGACGCGCGAGTTCCTCGAGCAGCGAGGGTTGCATTGTGCGAGGGTGTATAAAGGGACCTTTCTGCGCTGCTGCGATTATTATGATAGGTGATGCCGGGGTGCTGGGGAAGTTTTCGAGAATTGCCGTTTACGCGCGAAAGTTGAGAAAAGCGATTGGCCGATTAAAAGGGGGTATGCTGCGTATTTTTAATGTGGAGGAGAGATATTAGTAAAGCATGTTTTTAAAGGATCAACATCATATGAGATGATAGGAAGTTCTTCGTTTCTTATGGATAAGAGAGATAATTCATTTCAATTGAAAGTCTAACCAATAAGAGAGTATATAGAACTAGTAAGTCTGTACACATAAAGGTATTAATTGTTACCGTCGTGAATAAAATGATTGCTATAAAAGCTTTCAAATTCTGTCTTAAAGCAAAATAAGCTATGCAGTTGGCTACCTAACAAACAACATCTCTCCATCAGTACACACACACACAGCCAATAAATGTTCATTTCCAGACCCACGGCAAAAACCTGAACTCAGACCAGCATCCACAAAAGCACACGAGCAGCGAGTAACAGCGACAGCTCCTCTGTACACCTCGCACCTCGAGCTTTTCGCTCGAACGTCGACTACTGTCCGTGCCGAGCGACATATTCATCGTCTCTCGCACTACTCTCAGCTAACCTTCCCGTCTCACTCGCAAATAAAGCCCGGCCCTTCGCGCTTCTCCCCACCCCACTACCTCCTGTCCCTCGATTTCCGTCGTCCTCGACCGATAAACCGAGAGCGAGGCGCAGAGGCAAATACGAGAAAGCTACCGGCCGCCCAAATTATTTCCGACCGCAGAGCCCGGGCGTTTGTAATTTAATTACCCCTGGCAATTCTCGGTCCGGTATACGCGCGAATGCCAGGGCGAGCGAAGCATATAGCGAAGCAGCGCGCTCTTCTTATACGTACGTACGTACAGGCGCACACGCCGTAGTCTTGGTATATTACGGCGAAATTGCGCGCACGGTTAGTCGCGGACGACTACGACGTAGAAGCGAGAAGGAGCTATGGAGCTGTGGTGCCTGCAGTGGCGATATGGATATTGCAAGGGAGAGATAGAGAGAGGAGCAGCTGAGTGGTTGCAACTTTGTGAGTGTAAGGGAGATGATTTTTTTCTGCCAATTTACCTCTTGTTGTTAACCTACGTTCCCTTTTCTTTCAAATTTGATATCATTGGATGATAATTCATCCGAAATATGTATAGAAGAATAATGCGTCTAAAACGTTTTTTAAAAGATTAAGATAACATAAATTTACGGTAGTGAAAAAATTTATTGTTATGGTATTCCATTACTGTAGTAGATTCATAAATCTAACGCACTTGAAATTATCACCAAAACAAAAGAATCTTCTCTCACTTCCACACCACCCTATGAAACCTATAGCTTTCCTAACCAAAATCTCGATGAAGACTACCACCACCACTATCACGACAAAAAGCCTAAGTGTTTCAGCTCTCGCAGAGTATAAAAAGATCCTCGCGGCGGAACCGCGCTGCACAGAACTTTGAATATAAACCCCCGCGGCGGGCGGGCAGGCGGGCGCATCGATTTATTCGCGTGTTTGTTCACCGGTGGCAAAAGTTTCGCGGTTTGTCAGCACTTTTAGATTAAGGGCCGGAGCAAGAGAAGGAGGGAGGTAGAGAGAGAGAGAGAGAAAGGGGGAAGGAAGGAGAGTCGAAATCTCATAAACTCGCCGACAAATGCCTTCATTCGGAATGCCCGATGGTAAAAGCCGGCAAGGAGAGAGCGAGAGAGAGAGAGAGAGAGAGTTTCCTTCGACGGAGGCAAGGATTTTGCGCTGTGATTGATTGATTCCGGAATCCGGTAGAATGCCGAAGCTTTGACGAGAGAAGAGAGTAAGAGGAAGGGGTAGAAGAGATTGGGTTGGTCGGCACTGTTGCCAATTTCGGACTAAAATCTTTGGTTAGGCAATACTTATTCTTTTGACACTTACGAATTTGCTATATAGTCGAGGTCATAGTGTAGCAAAATAATCATTAAAGGCGCGGATAGAGTTCATATTGAAAGCGTAGCATGGAGACATCCTTGAGAGCACGGAATATTGAATATCCGGCTTTGCCTCACGGTATTAAAGGTGGCTCATCATTGCAGTATTGCCTCGCATTTAAAAAGATGGCTTTGAAGTTCATCTCTTTGTCGGACGTGCGCGCTCTGCAGAAAGGATGCGAGCGATATCTATAGCCAATAAATCTTATACATCTTTCTAAGTTATTCTTTTCCAGCAAGTACGAATTTTTAATATTTCCGAAATATATATGGATACTTTCTCCTACTTGCAAATTATGACGCACTCATGCGACTCAAAAAAAAAGAAATCCTGACAACTATAATCGAGACATCTTTGAAAAGAAAATCCAACCCTCTGCCTCTCTCTTTCCCCCGAAAAGCGATATCGAGGAAGAAGCCAGCCGGAGCGTCGTAGTCTCTCTTTCTCTCCTTCCGGTTTCTGCCGACGAAAAATTCGCCGTTGGCCAAAGGAGGATCGGATTTCCTGCAATCAAATTGGAAGCAACGTATGATCTAATAAAGTCGACAACTACGGACATATGAGGCAAGCGCGCGGCAAGCGAAGATAGAGAGAGAGAGACAGATAGGAAGGTTTTTCCTGCCTGGAAGTTCGCAAAGAAGAGAGAGAGAGAGAGAGCAAGAGTCCTGAACAAATACGCGACGTCGATAAATGTACGGCCGATAGGACGACGGCGACGCGATAAACGCGAGCTTCGCGAATTGATTCGATGTTTCAATATATAGTCGTACGAGTGGAAGAAAGGGAAGACTCTATTGTTTGTTGGTTTCGGGCTTGAGTTTGTATAGCTTAGAGAATGGAATTTTGTTATGTTCCGTTGATTTTTCAAATATAATTGACGTCGTGATTGTAGAATATACGTATCATTGTAGATAAATTCCTTCATCAATTGCGATCACGGAAAGAGTAATAATGAACCTTAAACCACAAGGATATCTCTAATTCTGTAAATAAATACCTTCCATCTTGATAACAATCAACTCTTCGAATACCACCAATTTCCTCTAAACAACTATCGCTCCTCTCCACACCACTCCACAACGAATGAAAACCACTTATTAAGCAATACCCTTTCGCTGTGTATTCGATCCGCACCCTCCTCTTTCCACCTTCCACTGCACATACATGCGCAGCCCTTGCGCTCATTTTCACGCGCGTGCAGGGTATGGGGGAGGGCACTTAAACCCGATTCTTAATCCCGCTGAAAGCAGACGGTAATTTCGCAATGGCGCGCAGACGGTCGGGCGGCAAAAAAAAAAGAAAGAGAGGGAGAAGCGACAGGGGAGGGTTTTATATTCCCTTCGTAGCCGGCGGGCGGATGTACGGCCGTTCGTTCCGGAAGCCGGCGCGCAAAGAGGTTAATTGTAGCCGCTGGGGGGATGCGTATGTATATATATATGTATGTATGTGTGTGCGCGTTCATGTGTATGTGTGTGTAGCCCAGGGGCTTGTGGGGTGAAGGATAGTCGTTTTGAAAAAATTGAATTGACAGAGCGAGGAGAACGAGTGCATGCGCGGATCTGGGATTTAGCGACGAAGGGTGAAGGAGGTGAGGATGTTGCCACATTTTTGTAGTTTGAAGAAGAAATCGTTTTGTGGTAAGGGAAATTCTGTTTTACTTCGTGTACTTCGATGTCTGTTACTGAATTGTTTTGCTTATGATTAGGAGCTTGGTTTAAATTATACTGTTATGTTATGAATATGAAAATATTTCACTACTATAGGAAATATTAAAACAGTCTAGATTCATACTTGTATAATCTCAAAATATGAAAACTTATTTCGAGGGAACAGCTGTTTTAGGAAAATATTTGTCTTTAAAACTCGAAGCAATAAATTTCATTTTGTCAGAAACCGGCACTTTCTGCTTTGATAAATTCAATTTCTGGGGATGCGAATAAAATTGAAAAAAATTCCATAATCCATTTTGATTCGTAACTCACTTTCGATTACTTTGACCTAATAAAAGTAGCTGCCAGCGAATTTCGAAAGGGAATTCGTTTTTCTTGAAGAACAAATAGACTTCTAGGAGTGGTAAACTTTATTTTTGATCACGATATCTCAGTGAAATGACAGATCGATTAAAAAAACTAAGGAATGTCGTAATATTATATACCATGCAATAATAGAACTTTACAGTCGCATACATGGATAGTCAAATTTTCATTTATTTTTTTTTTTCCGTAAAATATCAAACTCTGTACCGCACCGAAAAACTTTATGTTTCTCTTGTTCAAGAGTCTTCTCAGAAACTTCATTTTCGGACTGCAGTGCGTCTCTCCCTGCCAGCGAAAAACCCCGTTAAAACTCAGCTACTACATCTCCGGCTCCTCCTCGACCACCCGGACAAAGAGCCATCGCTGGGAGGGCGAGAGAGAAAGAGAGAATTTTACAACCAACCGTCGGCTCTCTCTTCGGCTTTTAGAACAAATACTTAATCCGAATAGCGGGCATTTGCTTAAGTAAGTGCCCCCCGTTTTACGTTCGCCGTACTTTAAATCTTCTCTCCCTCTCTCTATGCTCCTTCGTCTTCTTCGTCTGGAGATTGTTTTCTTTTTTCTCCGTTGGCGCGAGCGGGAGCTTGTTTATTACAAGGGCCTCGTACTCCCATCTCTCTTTCTCTCTCTCTCTTTCTCTCTCTCTCGGCTCTGTTTGCCGTCTGAAGTGTCGACGTGCACTCGCTGGGGATTTTTGGGTTTGCCAAGCGCGAATTGGAACGAAGGCGCCTCGTCGAGGTCGATCTGAATGAGTAATGGAGTTTTAAGGGGCCTGTTGTAACGCTCAAATAGTGCTGGAGGTGTTTGTTTTCTTCCTTTATTATACTTGATTGTTTTTTCATTTACATTTTGAAGAATGCATCAAAGTTACTTTATCTACAACTTCTGAGATCCTTATAAATAATAATGTATAAACCATTTGCAAAGTTTCTTCCGATTGAATTCTGATTATTTTGAATTACTAAGGTAACATTCTCGGTAAAGTAAATAATTATATTTCTGAGTCTTTTGCATATAAAATAGTTCCATAAGGGTGTAAAATGTTTTTCAATAAACTTTCGATACTAAGAAACAACTTTCTATTCCTTCTTTTCCACTTATCATCACCTGCATCGGAATCGTTCCTACTTTTGCCCTATTTTGCCCGCCCGCTTACCGAGTTTTTGACGTCTGGAGCGTGAAGTTTTGACGATCGCTCTTACACTCGAATATAAAACGTCGCTTCTCGCGCTGCGCCCTTTTATAAGCTCGGATTCAGCTCCTTATATTTTTATACTCGCGCCCGAGCTTCCGGCTAATTTATTTTTCCTCCCTTGCCCCCGCTGCTCTCGCTCCCTCTGCTGGCAAAAAGTTAGCGAAGAGAAGTTCTCCTTTTTTTTCGGCGCTACGGAAGAAGATTTTAATGTAGTTTTTATTACGCCCGGCAGTAAATCAGCGTCGGGGTCGCTCCGAAATTTCGCGCGAGGTATTGCAAAGTGAGAGAGAAAGCAAGAGAGCAAGGGGTAGGGATAGAACATCAGAAGGAGGGAAAATACTAGGTTTTGAATATGGCTCGAGTTTATTAGGGCTGTAAAGGTAAGAATCAATTCTGTGTAATTGGCTTTAATAAGGTTTCGTACGCCAAGAATACTTTTCGTATAAAAACTTCGCCTCGTAAATAAATTTCACAAATGTCGTTACATTTCCTCAAAAGTTTTTCCTCAATCTTCTTTGTGCAACTAAATTTTTTCCAAATAACGAAACACATATTTTTTCTTGCCTAGACAAAAGTCTTCAGTGATGTACGTGAGAGACCTTCAGCCTGCCTTCTCAGTCCAAAGGAAGACGTCTCATTTAGCAAACCGTCCGAACGATCATTTCGGTGCGGAAGGGAGCACTGCACCGGCGTCATTGTCCGGAAATGGAACGCGCGACGTGGGGCAAAGCGTTATTCGCAAAAGAGAGAGAGAGGGTGAGACAGAGAGACAGAGGAAAAGGTGAAAGTGTGGGAAATGCGACGTGGTATCGCAAGGGATTAGGCTTTGCAGTAAATGATTTATTTCATCCTTTTGTTTGGCAACAATACGTATAGCAACGATCAATAGAATTTTCTTATCATATCATTCATTCAGCAACTAAAATAGTGGATAACGTTTAGTTTTTTTTTAATTCATCTTTAAGAGTTACACTTACAATCAACCAATACACTCTAGCAAAAATCCTATAAACCACATGCTACATTCCACCCTCTATAATCACCAGAACACCTGTACCCGCGAAAACGAAACTTCCACCGGCTACACCGTCAAACCCAACCACGCTCACGTCCCTTTTCACCATACACATATCCACACATACACACACACTCACACACACAGAGGCATACATGCGTGGCCTACCGCTTTGTCACACCGCAGGATTTTTCACAGGAACAGCCAGTTCAAGGAGGCCAGCGCGGCAGGTTGTTCGTTTCGTCCGCTGCAGGAATTCGAATTTCACCAGGCGGCAGTGGCGGTGCAAAGACCGCAGAACGTGACGGTGGACGGACGGATAATAATTGAGATTGCGCGCGTGCGCGTGCGGGTGAGGGAACAGGAGGGGGTGGGATGGACAGACCGCGAGAGCAGCGTCGGGTTGCGATGATAACGCGCGAGCGTGTGGAAAAGGTGACGAGGGTGGTGCTGCTGGCGACGCTAGTGAATTATGGGTTCGGTGTACGAGAGGCTCGATAGTTTTTAGAAGAAGAGAGATGATTTGCAAGGTGATTATTGCGATAGGGATTTTGTTTTGTGGTTGCATATCGGAAGAAGTTGGTTGGTTGATCTTTGATGGTTCTAGATTCCTTTTGGACCTTGAAGTGGTTAATTTTGGTATTTCGATAGTTAGATTAGTTTTTTTATAATATAAACATCCCCTCAACACAATTATTGATTTCAATGTACAGACTTAATTGTTTTACCTAAATGCTTCTTTCACAAATCAATCGTATCAGATAGAGTTCTATAGCAACACTGTATTCCTCATTGTCTACCAATTAAACACAAACCTGACCGAGGCACTAAAAATTAACCAAGCTCTTCCCTCTTCCCCCCCCCGCCACCCCCTCCCCCCTTCTTCGTCCCGCAAAATCGAAGAGACGACGATAGGTACGAGCGGCTCTCAGCGGGCCGCGGAAGCCGATTTCGTGAAATCCTCTTTCCGCGGGCAATTCGTCTGTCTCTCTCTCTCTCTCTCTCTCTCTCTCTATCTCTCCCTCTCCGCATCCACTACCCTCGCACACGGCTATCGATCGAAGCGCAACTACCCTATACCTGGGCGCGCTGCAACCTTGTTAAACGAGTTACGCGCGCTCGCGGGATCCCATTGCATAAACGCATTAAAGCGGCAGATGCTCCGCGACGATTTTTTAGCGAGCACCGAGGCCGTCGAGGGTTTTTTCTATTATGTCGCTTGCGGGGAACGAAGATGGCGTACATATACACGTGCGTATATAGAAGAGGTCGAGCTTGTTAAGCGGGCGAGGTGTAGGTTTTATGGGTCAATTAGGGCTGAAGCTGCGCTGTGATTAGATGCTTTATGGCGACTGAAATTTGAATGTGCTCTCGTTCGCTCGTGGGGGTTACACACAATTGGTGATTGTACGTGCTGTTTTACGGTTACAATTTGCAAAGAAGGTTCATCGGTGTATTTTCGACACGGCGCGATCGCGTATGCTATATATCTGTTTCGTTATGTCAAAATTTAATCAATGCCAACATATACGCTGGCGCTATTTTATATTGCTTTAATGCCACGCTCAATACCTATCCGGTGCAATTTCAGCGGAGGCATTTTTAACAATATACGAGAATTTCGAATTACTATAGATTGAAGCTCAAAATTTGTGGCATTGAAAGTGTTTCATTCATTCGACGCGGCTGAATAGTCTGGAACAGACACTGACATGACGTGATATCATGTCAGTGCAGTTCCAGCGCTCTCGCGCTCGATATATTCAACAATGATGCTTTTTAAAACAGGACGGAGATAATTAATGGAAGGTGGCATTCGAACGTTAGCGAAAATTAATTGTTGATCGCGATACAATGCGCCGAATAGAAAGTATTCAATAAACAAAGAAAATTATTCGTGTAGGTGTTAGATAGAACTAGTTTTGATGAGTTGATCCTAATTTAGTATCTAAATTTTTCTCTTTGTAAATGTATTAAAATTAATTTTAAACTAAATACTTAGGTACTAAAATATAATATACACCGTAGTAATATACATATACCTGGAACATTTTCAGCCTTGCATTTTAAAGAATGAAAAAACCTATTGCATACGAAATTTCCATAAAACAACGTTCACGGCTTGTACCTACTCAGTTGAAAGAGGCAATTACAGCGACGACCTCGAAAACACGTGTCCTACAAGGCTTCCAACGTCAAATCCCCGGGAATACCCGTATCGAACCCTATACTACACCATCCCTAACACACATATATACACACCTTCGCGCCTCTATACCCACGAAGAAAGTCTCTCGCTTCCGTGTTTAATGACAGAGAGAGAGAGAGAGAAAGAGAGAGAGAGAAAGAGAGAGGGTGAGAGACACCACCTCTGGCTGGCGCGTCGCCACTACCCTGCTACCCAGCCTCCCTTCCCCCCTCCCATAATTAACCGCAGTGAATAAGCTTCCGAATTTAATTAAGGATATTGAATGGTGCGCGCAAGCGCGCGCTCGCGTACGCGCGGGAGGTAATAACGGAGCCGACGGCCGGTCGGGACTATATTGGCCCTGCGGTGTCACAAAGCCGGTGCTTTGATGTGGTCGGGGTTCTCTCTCTCTCCTCTCACTCGCTCACTCGCTCTCTGTACTACGCGATGGTGTCGCGCTTGCTAGCCGCTGGTCTTTTTTGCGCGTTACGCGCGAGTTCGTCCGTTTTATTGGCAGGATTCTCGGAAGGCGATCTTGATTAGTCGTGGGTGTGAGGCGTTGCTGGTAGTGGTGAACATTTTATTGGATGGTAGAGGACAGGTGAGGAATTTGGGTTTGATTTGCCGAGAATTGTCGGCGCTGGGTGAATGAGGAACGATCTTTGGTTTTGTGTAGAGGATATTGAGGTATATACATGTATGTATATGTCAATGTATGTGTGGGGAAAGGTTGACGTACCAACGTTATTTAGTTTAAAATAAAAAATAATTCTTCTTAAAATAAATGAAGCAATGATGAAGCAACTACTGTTACTTTTCGATCTGAAAATTCTCCTTCAAACTTATAACCTGGTTGTTTAATAATTCACTATATTATAAAAATAAATCAATAACATCTGCTTCGATTTTCAGAAAATACTCCTCTATCACATTTCCGATATCACTGTGGACGAAGGTACATCTAATTGGTCAATAAACCTACGTAGAAAGTCATCCGGCATCGCATCACTACTCTCTCGATGCAATCGATACACACCTCATGTCTTACCACCACTACTGGCCATCTCAGCAGCCATCCCTACTGCGCAAAGCCCATCTAGCGCTCTTTTGTCCCGAGTGCCGCGTTCCAAGAACCCGCAGGCGAAACTTCCGCCGTTCCGAGGGGACTGTATACCGCTGCGCACTGGCCAAAGACGCTTTACGTATAGTGTCCCGACGCGCAAATACGGTTCCCTGGCAACGCAGCGCGCGCGTCGATGCGAAAGGAAGAGCCGGACCCAAGCGGGTATTGCTGAGATGAATTCGACGTTGACTTTTGTCGTGAAAAATTGGTACGGTTACTAAATGGAATCGTTGCATTATTTGAATGTAAGGAATTATTAAATAATTACTCGTAATGGACATAAAAGTTTTTTCAGTTCCTGCATATTAATATAAATCCGGCAGAATTAAATTTGGGCATATTAAACATACATATATTATTAATATTATTTGTTGTCTTATTTGATGAACAAATAAACTCGCGGAAAATACATTTAATTCGTAATTGCAAATACCGTGCTACTCGTTCATCCGGAAAACAGCCGAAGCTTTGCTAATTGTGATGGCTTTTAACTCGCTAATTATTCTTAACCGCTCTTCCGTAAAATAATTGAATGAAATTAAAAAATGTCAAGCCGACTTTATATACAGCTATTTAGCACGAACAGGAATCACGAAATCCTGATAATATCAAATTTCGTTTGTTCCATCTGTAATTCCACCAAATACATTAATTAATTTCGCAAAAATGATTCAATATTGCATGACAATATTACACGATACATCTTCAGCTACCTCCACATCATCCGCTCTCCACCTTTGATCGACAATTTCATCCTCACCGCCACGGATAATCCCATGCGCTACCATCCTTTTTTTTCTTATAGTTGGACCCTCGCACAAGATTGCTCGCCTATTCCATTACACAGCCTCCACGTAATGCGATTTGCATAATACCGCTGACCCTTGACGTATACGGGAGATCAATTCCATGCGTCCAGCTCAACTTCTCTCTGTGCGAGAGCCCTTTCGAGGCGCCCTTAGCCGGAACCCCTGGTGCCTGTCGGTTTCGTCCGCTGACAAGGTGTCATGCACATACGTACGCGTATGTGTGTGTGTGTGTGTGTTGTAACGGGTATAGGTACGCATGCGCGCTATTAATGCGAACTTTTGACTAATTATAGCGAATGATAAAATTTTCAGAAGATTGGTTGTATTGTTGCATCGTGGTTGCCTGTCATACGTCCAAAGATAATTAGTAAACGTCAATCGTTGCAAAAAGAGTTCTTTAGAATCTTATATATGTCGAATTTTCGAAAATCAAGCATTGACCCTCACGCTGATAATACAAAGTCCATTATGCATCCGCTCTTCGTCATTACCGGTACTTCAATGGCTTCGTGTAATCCGCTATTGTATAGCGCTCGATCCCGCCAATCTCCCGATATGCTTGTGCAGCTTCCTCACGGTTCCACTGTCACCTAAGAATTTGACAGACTGATGGACTCCAAAAAGAAGCCAAATGAAGAAATGCTATGATAATAATAATAATAACAATAATAATAACAGGGGCAACAACAATAATAATAATAATACTAAAGGTACCCTCACACCTTTGCTATGCTGATTCGCTGGTGGCAAAGACTTGCTTCTGATTAAAAGCTAATTTATTGCATCGAATTCTTCCTTTGACTCTCGCGGCCCTCAATTAAACAGCGCAAATTCGCTTCTTTCGCGCTGGGAATTCGCCTAATTAATTTCCCCCTTCGCGAGCGTAAAATTCACTCCGCGCCTTTAACGAGACGCATAAATAAGGATCCCTTTCGCGTGAAGGAAGAGGGAGAAGCGAGTCTTCTTTTAATAATTGATGGTACCACGAAAGGGTTAATAACGGCTTTAATAATCTTTCTCTTTTCGTTGGAAGAAAAAAAGAATGCCGTAATCGACGTTCACGTTTCGAGTGCAGTATTTCATATAATACGACTTTGCAATCTTACGCTGCTTACCCTCTTACTCACTCCTCGGCGGTTAATCTAATAACCCGAGCTTGGCGTTAATCAAGTTCGAGGCTCCGTATGCCGATTCGTATCTCTCTCTCTATCTCTCTCTCTCTCTCTCTCTCTCTCTCTCGCTCTCTCTCTCCTTGGGCAGATACATCGATTGCGA